>JXOR01000446.1:509-156684 GCA_001014335.1 Coboldia fuscipes
TATGATTAACTTTGTGTAGTTAGTATTATTAGTCATTCTTATCACATTCAACTATCAATTAGATTTGAATATTGTAAAAGCATTAATAATGATATTGTTGGTTAATAATTGATAACAATTAATACAATCATTTAGTTTTAAAATTTAGGTGTGAGATTGTCTAGTTGAATGGTGAATTTTTTCACAAATGAAAATAATAATCGCAATACAGAGTCCTATAATGTGGCAATAAAAAGCAGCACTGACATTCTTCAAAGAGAGTCCATTTACATTTGCCAGCTTAGCATCAAGCTCTGGATATAGGATTTGTGTCATGTATCCTCGATTGTATTTTATATATATTTGGAATAGCCAATGTTGAATTATTCCACTCTCAATCAATCTGGAATATTCAAAATTATTAATCTTCTCTCATTGTTTATATAAATAAATGAATAAACTTTTGGATTTTGGGGTTCAGCATTTCCTGTAATGCAGATCCATTAGACAAGCCAAAAACTACGTAATTTTGAATAGCACATCCTTCAAGTAAACGAAATTTGTTAGCCACATCACTTAATGTTTCCGTTTCAGAAATATAACGGTTAGCAATCAACTGCACAATATGTACAAATCGTCCAGTTAACATAATTTCTCTGATTTTTCTTGATGGTGGAATAGCTCGTAGACTTGAATTATACAATTGATCAAGTATATTATGATTTAATTGATATTCTTTTCCACCAATAGTCAAACCATCCCATTTCAAATCTATAATTATTAAAACTTTATTAAATTATCATTGATGATTTCTAAAAATCATTACCATGATTTCCTTCTAAGAATTCCTGGAATGTTTCAACATTATGAGTATAAATTGGTGTAGTAAGGGTCGATGCATAATTTGTGGAATAAATCATTGTTATAATCATCACCATTAAACTCCAAGTGCCAATAATTAATTGATATTTTACTTCACGCGATTGATTTAAAATAGAATTATTTGTTAGAACAGCAATGAGATTCAAATAAACTGAATTTAGTTCATAGATTGTGATTTCAGGTTGATTGTGCTTAAGGACCCAGAATATAATAAGACCACTGATACCTAAAGTGAATAATAAAATGATCCACAGAGTAGTTGAGAAAGGATAAGCAATGTACATGAATTGATTGGATGGTTTTTGTTTTGGAGCCAATAGTGATATACATTGATAATCATAATATCTGGATGGTGTAACATTCATATATGAACTTCTAATGATCCATAGTGAACACAATGATATATCGGCTCTTCCATAAGATAACTCGTTAATAGTCGCATCCCATAAGCTTGAATTTTCCAACATTGTGTATTCCTTATTCCAATCACCAGTAATCTGTTCCATAATCCTAAATTCAATACCATCATACCTGAGGAAGAAATACGTTACAAATGTCTTCAATTACGTTATCTTTTTGAAATATTACTGTTTCTCTTCTTTGTTTGAAACCATTACTAAAGGCTCGCAGTCAAAAAACACGACTCTGAGCGACTTCTTTGTAGGATTCAATTTTGAATCAAATGCACTATGATGTTCATTTGTTTCCACAATTCTTTTAATATCATCAAGTGTTGAATTATTTGTAACTGATTGATTATTGAGAATATTCTTCAATTCCAGGTTAATTTGTTTAGCGGTGGAATTGTAATAAAGTTCGTAACAGTGATAAGGTGTAGCAAAACAATCATATATAAAATCAGTTTTTTCTTTATTAATTTCTTGGTCATTAGTAACATCACCGTTCTTAAGAATGAATATTCTTGAAAATTTTGGCAATTTGGATTTAAAAGCACTTACAATTGATGTCACAATTGTATAAGCTGAGTCAAGAAATAGAAGATGATCACATTTTTCAACAATTTTCTTTAAATAATTAGGTTGTACCATATTATTGGATGTTGTAATCAACAGTGACAAGTCATTTGTATAGAAGCTTCTCAAAAATAATTCCATTGATCTGTTATATGAAATTTCATGTTTAGTAATCACATACACACATTTTAATTGATTTCGGAATGATAAAGGTTTCCATTGTGAGTTATAATTGATTTCTTCAATAGGAACCACAATTTTGGCAACACTGAACTCACAAATAGCGAGAATGTAAACAACTCTTCGAATAAATTGAATCATTTTTTATAATAATGGTATCAATAACTCAACTCAATCAAGTGATTGAGATACTGCAATGAAGAAAATTTTATACTCCACGTTTCAAATAAAATAGAATACGACCAAAGACAACTTAATGACTGTTGTTATTTAATATTGTTTGGGCTATTCTGATAAAATGTTGTTTCATATTATCATGATTTCAATTAAATATCAACAGAATAGTCAATCCTATGTATATTTTTAAAATCCTGGAATAAAGTGATAGCTTTAATGTTAAAAGAAAATAATTAATTTTAATTACTTAATAACCGGTGTACTCTTTTAATTATTGTATAATCGACACATAAAGAATAACGTTTAACTTAAAAACTACATGCTACAATGACAAAATGGTTTTAAAAAAGGATCAGTCGTAGATTTCACTGTTATAAGTGCAACTGTCACCTATATTATATGCTCATTGAACCATGAATTGATTTAGTGGTTTATATATAGTATGATGATTAGTATCAAACACCTATAACTAATTACAGTAGTATAGCAACTGAAAATGGAATTCTTTTAAAAGTCAAAAGTTTAGCCAAAAGCTATGATTAACTTCGTGTTGTTACTATTATTAGTCATTCTTATCACATTCAACTACAATTGGAACGATAAATAAAATAGATTTGAATATTGTAAAAGCACAAACAACGATATTGTTGGTTAGTAATTGATAACATTTAATACAATCATTTAGATTTAAAATTCAGGTGTGAGATTGTCTAGTTGAATGGTGAATTTTTTCACAAATGAAAATAATAATTGCAATACAGAGTCCTATAATGTGGCAATAAAAAGCAGCACTGACATTTTTCAAAGAGAGTCCGTTTACATTTGCGACTCTAGTGTTATGCTCCGGATTTAGGATTTGTGTCATGTATCCTCGATTGTATTTTATATATATTTTGAATAGCCAATGTTGAATTATTCCACTCTCAATCAATCTGGAATAATCAAAATAGTTCTTCCTCCATTGATTCATACAGATAAATGAAATAAACCTTTGCATTTTGGGGTTCAGCATTTCTTGAAACGCAGATCCCTTAGTCAAGCCAAAAACTACATAATTCTGAGTAGCACATCCTTCAAGTAAACGAAATTTATCAGCCACATCACTTAATGTTTCCGTTTCAGATATATAACGATTAGCAATCAACTGTAACATTTATATTAATTAAATTAATCTTTAATCTAAATGAAGAGATATACTTTAACAAGATGTACAAATCGTCCAGTTAACATAATTTCTCTGACATTTCTTGATGGTGGTATAGCTCTAAGACTTGAATTATACAACTTATCAAATATACTTTGATCTAATTGATATTCATTTCCTCCAACAGTCAAACCATCCCATTTTAAGTCTATAATCAATAAAAAGAATCATTTAATTATCATTGAATATATTACAAGATTATTTCTAAAAATCATTACCATGATGTCCTGCTAAAAAGTCCTGGAATGTTTCAACATTATGAGTATAAATTGGTGTAGTAAGTGTTGATGCGTATTTAGTGGAATAAATCATTGTTATAATCATCACCATTAAACTCCAAGTGCCAATAATTAATTGATATTTTAATTCATTCGGTTGATTGAAAATAGAATGGTTTGTTAGAACGGCAATGAGATTTAAATAAATTGAATCTAGTTCATAGACTGTGATTTCAGATTGATTGTATTTAAGGACCCAGAATATAATGAGACCACTGATACCTAATGTGAATAATAAAATGATCCACAGTGTTGTTGAGAACGGATATGCAATATACATGAATTGATTGGATGGTTCCTGTTTTGGGGTCAATAGTGATCTACATTGATAATCATAATATCTGGATGGTGTAACATTCATAAATGAACTTCTAACCATCCATAATGAACACAATGATATATCGGCTCTTCCATTAGATAACTCATAAACAAGAGCATCCCATAAGCTTGCATTCTTCAACATTGTGTATTCCTTATTCCAATCACCAGTTATCTGTTCCATAATCCTAAATTCAATACCATCATACCTGAGAAAGAAATACGTTACTAATTTCTTTAATTATTTAACCTTTTTAAAATATTACTGTTTGTCTTCTTCGTTTGAAAACATTACATAAGGCTCGCAGTCAAAAAACACGACTCTGAGCGACTTCTTTGTAGGATTCAATTTTGAATCAAATGCACTATGATGTTCATTTGTTTCCACAATTCTCTGAATATCATCAAGTGTTGAATTAATTGTAACTGATTGATTATTGAGAATATTCTTCAATTCCAGTTTAATTTGATTAGCGGTGGAATTGTAATAAAGTTCGTAACAGTGATAAGGTGTAGCAAAACAATCATATATAAAATCGGTTTTTTCTTTATTAATTTCTTGGACATTAGTAACATCACCGTTGTTAAGAATGAATATTCTTGAAAATTGTGGTAATTTGGATTTAAAAGCACTTACAATTGATGTCACAATTGTATAAGCTGAGTCAAGAAATAGAAGATGATCACATTTTTCAACAATTTTCTTTAAATAATTAGGTTGTACCATATTATTGGATGTTGTAATCAACAGTGACAAGTCATTTGTATAGAAGCTTCTCAAAAATAATTCCATTGATCTGTTATATGAAATTTCATGTTTAGTAATCACATACACACATTTTAATTGATTTCGGAATGATAAAGGTTTCCATTGTGAGTTATAATTGATTTCTTCAATAGGAACCACAATTTTGGCAACACTGAACTCACAAATAGCGAGAATGTAAACAACTCTTCGAATAAATTGAATCATTTTTTATAATAATGGTATCAATAACTCAACTCAATCAAGTGATTGAGATACTGCAATGAAGAAAATTTTATACTCCACGTTTCAAATAAAATAGNATTATAATTTGTTTCTTCAATCGGAACTACAATTTTAGCAACACTGAACTCACAAACAGCGAGAATATAAACAATTGTTCGAATAAATTGAAACATTTTTTATAATAATGATATCAATAACTCCACTCAATCAAGTGATTGATACAGTACTGCATTATGGATACTTTTTTACTCCTTGTTTCAAACAAAATAGAATACGAGCAAAGACAAGTTAATGACTGTTATTATTTAATTATGTTTGGGTTATTTTGATAAAACGTGGTTTCATATTACAATGATTACAATAAAAAGTCAACAGAGTAGTAATTCCTATGTATGTAATAAATCCTGGAATAAATCGTTAGGTTCAATGTTAAAAGAAAATTATTAATTTTAATTACTTAATAACCGGTGTACGTTTTATTTATTGTATAATCGACACATAAAGAATAACGTTTATTTTAAAATCTACTTTCTACAATGACAAAATGGTTTTAAATAAGGATCATTCGTACAAGAATTCTGTAATTCGAATTTATTTAAACGTGATATTTCACTTGTCTCCGTAATATCAACGACCTGACCATTATCAATTTGTAAACTGAATGAAGCCTCAAAAATTCCATTGCCTGGTTTTGTTGCGAACGTAAGCACAAGTTCCCTGTATTTTATTTTATCATCCGAATTACGACTGGACGACTCCAAATCAATTGCATCTTCGATTTTACTTAATCCTAATTTTGAACACCTTGGATGCGATAATAGTTTTGTGTTAATTAAATAAACGGCATGTCTACCAATCATTGGTAAATCAGATGATTTTGAAATAGAAGATTTCTTAACATAACAAGTACATAATTGGGACGAAATTACAGCATCGAAACAATTTCGACGTTTTGGCACTGGAAGTAATAAGCTAATGCCTCTTGGCAGTGGATCTTGATCCAATCTACTTCCCGTTTTCTTAATCTCATCATCATCTATCTTATGCAGTGATACGAGATGTCTTAGCGTGGCATGTAAATCAAATGGGGTTGTTAAACTTTTGCGATTACTTTTCAGATTAACGTAAGCTTCAGGGTATTTTTTGGTAAACCAATTCGGTGGTATTAAATATAGCATTGACATTCTATCATCTAGAAATTCTTGTGTCACACCATTTATGTTGCCGAAGCGAATACCATTGGAACTCGTAATGATTACAAATGTATTGTTAAATACATTGTGTTTCAAAAGATACTGAAACAATTCTAAATAAATTGCATCTAATGATTCAATTTTCCTTAGCTTTTCTGGATCATAATTGTCAGTCCAAAATACTCCAAACTGTTTATTCGAATTGGCCAGGATTAAAGTTTTCTTCAAGTAACTTAATATGACATTAATTGATTTCCGTCGATTGAATAGACACATTTTATTCGGTTGCTCTTTTGTTTGATTATCAATGGCATAAAAAATCGATGGTGGTAAGTAATAATCGGTGGGAGGTTGATGAAATCCATTTGTTTGGTAATCAAATATGCCTGGTGTTCCTGAATCCTCAGCAAATGAATTTATGTAATGTCGATTTTTATATTCTCTAAATATAATGGCACAATTGTCATAAGTTGAATTGGTTTCCATTAGACACGTTTTACTCAACTCTTTTGGAAATAAGCCAGTCAAAACTGCTATGTTATTGGTATGGGAATCTTCTTCTAATTTGGTGTAACCATGCATCTCGATAGCATTCAATGTATCCAATAAGAAGTGAATTGTTTTCGGTATCTGGCGATTTTTATTCAGCAATGATATTGCACTGATGCCAATGACTAAAACGTTCATTTCATTTTCACTTCGTTGAGATTCAAATTTTGTTTGAATTTGTGGAGGGAATAAAAAGAAATCTTTGTAAATGATTTTATTTTTATATCGACATCGAACGACCACAAATTCATCGTAAACTCGAATATATTGGCCCACTGGTATTTTATGTGCCTCAGTGTTTAGGGCAATTGAATTATCATTTGTTCTGTTAACGGCACGATAAGAACAAGAGAATTTCGTTGGAACATCCACTTCATAGTATTCCTTTAGAATTGATGCATTGTAAGTAGTCCATAAGTATTTGAAATCATTCTCAATTAAATATGGTTTATCCACACACTTAACAGGCTTCGTGAAGCCTCGATAAAAGGCAATTGTTCTATCCGTCAAATTGAATCTTCTTATTTTACAACCTTGCGTGTCTAATAAATATTTAACATTTTCTTCCTCTTCTTCGGTGGTATTTGATTTCTCTAAAAGTCTATAAATTATCAAAATTAGAATTAGAATAACGAAGCCAATCCTAAATTTATTGGTGTGATATTCCCAACTGGACGTGTCCCATCCTAATCTTCTGTATTCTGGAAAAATATGATTTTATTCATTCTATTAAGGATAGTCAATGGTGTAATGTAAACTTACTTGCTTTTGTCATTTTCCTAAAATATAATTTTGCACTAATTAATTTCATCTGAAAACCAACACCTTAATTATTTACATTCTGGACCAAAACAAAAGTATCGAAAGATGCGAAAAAAGGGATCGCAAAAACTCACGTGTGGAGTTTGCGCAGATTCATTATCTCTGGTCTGATGATTGCATCTCTTATCTCCAGACTGAAATAAGAACTCATTCATAAATATACAAATGAAATTAACTGATTTTTATGTACAAATTCTAAGTAATTAATTTAATTTATTAATCAAATTTGAAGAATCACACAATTCTTTTCTTTTTCATTTGTTATGGAACTAGCACAGCATCACCACACAATCGTGTATCAATAAGTTACACAAATTGTAGTGAAATTCTATATACAACAAAGGGGATGTTTTGTTATAAATTTTATGAATAATTAGAGTGACGTCCAAATTATCAGTTAATCGTAATTAACACATCACTCATTATATATACTTATGAGGGCGTATAATCTTAATTGCCTCGAAGTCCATTGTAAATTCTATTATTAGAAGCTTGGTTCAGTATCCTCTTGATATCTTCTTTATCAGATTCACTTAATTCTTCTTTCGGGAACTCCACATCAAATGTGATATATAAGGTGCCTTGTAAATTATTATTCTCATAATTTGGCATACCTTCACCCTTCTTACGAATCCGTGCTCCTGGCCAGGTAATTTTTTCTCTCACTACCGTGACTTTATGACCATCCAAATGCTCAATTTCTATGGAGAATCCTATCAATGCATCCTGAAATTCAACAATAATTTGTTATTTTAAGGGATCGTTATCATATCATATAATCGTTCATACTTGTAACGAAATAGTGACGTTGGTGTACAAATCATCACCACGTCTTTCAAACCGAGGATGTGGCATTGTATTGATCTTAATAATTAAATCGCCGGCATCACCGTCCATATGTGGCTCACCTTCAGCAATAAACCGAGTCTCTTGGCCATCAACCATGCCAGCTTCGACTTCAAATTCAAGAGTTTTCTCTTCATTCACTAGTTTTACATTGGGACACTCATCACATACCTAAAATAGATAACAAAAATTAGGTTTTGTTTGATAACATCTCGACCTTGCTAATGCCACGTACAGTTTGCTGAATCATTTGGAATCTTCCAGGGCCCAGATTCCTAGTGACCATTTCTTGTCGGCAATTACATTTTCTAGTTCCCGAAGCTGGTTTTAAGACTGGCTTATTTCTCGTAATCTAAAATACGGTAATTAGCAGCTGGTTATCGAATTTTTTCCCTAGTGATTCTAAATATTTTCATTACCTCGACAAAATTTCCGGAATACAATTCTTCAAGTGATACCAATAAATTCATAACGATGTTGGCACCCTTTGGTGTATCGCGTTCCTGTTCGTTACCTCCGAAGTGGAATCCAAAATCACCAAAGAAGCTGGCAAACGGATCGCTATTGTCCATCATACCGTCCCTTTTGAGACACTCTTCACCACATCGGTCATAAGTTTTTCGCTTATCAGCATCGGATAGCACCTCATAAGCGGCACCGAGATCTTGAAATTTGGTTGATGCATCCGGGTCATCCTTGTTCTTGTCCGGGTGCAATTCCTTTGCTAATTTCCTATACGCCTTCTTAATTTCGTTTGTACTAGCTGATCGGCCAACACCGAGAATTGAGTAAAAATCTCTTCCTGCTGCCACCACAGCAATCACATAGATCGACAACAGTAGTGTGCAGGTAATCTTACAAACAAGACTATTCATTTTGTTCTAATTTTTAAGGAAACTAGTCTATAATTCTGAATTCACTAAATCTTCTAATTGGAACTAAAGTTTAACACCGAATAAATACTATTTTTAACTGGAACACTTTATATGATTATTGGAGTTAGTTTATTCCATTGTTGAAATTTAATTAAACCACACAAATAATTATTTCAATTAATAAATTTAAGAATCTGTTAGTTAATTCTTTTGGTTGCTACTTTGTTAATTTTAACTTATTTCCCGACTCAAACATTTGAGTAAGCTATGCATTAACATCAATTTGATTCAATTTCGGTGATTTGGATGCATTTGATTGGTCCAATATTACAGTGCTGTCAGATGATTTTTTAAAATCAATTTTTGGCATCAAACAGTTGTTTATTAAATTAAATTATTGAGTGACTTGCATTATTAACTAGTGTTTAGTATTAACAATAGTAGAAAAATTTAGTTTAATTATTTTATTGTGTAAATCATTGATAATTCCTTATTTAAGTAGTCAAGTTAAAGGTTATTAATACAGTGGTGTGGTTTGTGTCTTATGTTTTATTTCATTAGAAGTTCAGTGAATCCTATCAAATGTTTGGTAAGTACAAACATATTATTTATGTAATTCATTTTATACTTATTTTACTCTTATATTGTATCATAAACAACGTACTTGTAAATCCAGTCGGTATACTTATACAATATTTTTAAGTATCTTCGAATTTCGTATTTTATACAAATACGTACTAGTCAGCATATGCCACAATGTTATCCCGCATGGTATAAAAATTTACTTATATTTGTATCATGGTTATCCCGAATATTCAATCGGTTTGTCCATACAATATTAACAATCATCAAATTATCAAAATTATTTATTCTTGAATTTCGTATTTCATGCCAATACATACTGGTCAAGAGATAGCACATCTCCATTCGTAACACACCTCAATACGCTATTCGCTAGACTAATGATTGATTACCGTATGCCAACATTTTCATTTTATCACCCATCATGGTAAAAATAATAAAATAAAATCGCTGAAATAGGAATAACATAAAATCGCTTTTCCTCAGATTTATTTTCATCGGGAAGATAATCTGTAACCATTTAATCGATGTATTAAATGTAAATTGTGACATCAATCTGATTTAAATCTTATATTTTTACATAATATAAGGATATTCCATTCAAAGTCTATTGCATAAACTAATGGTAATGGCCACGCCATCGAATATAATCAATTATTTATCAAATCTGTTTTGCGGTTAACGTAACAGTCTCACGATGGTATTTATATCGTTTGATGTGTCATTTACATTGAAATTTATCGCCTCATCATGATCATGAATTTAAGCAATGAGTGTCAACTGCGGTTATGCGAGTATGGAACAACAGTTGAGTTGGAAAACTAGGTGTCTTCTTAGACACATATCGATAAAACTAATCAATGACAAAACACGTACGAATCATAATAGCATAGCTAGCTTATCCCACAATGCGTGGACAAAACAATCACTTTATTTCACTTCTTTGATTTACATCCAAATGGTTAACCAGTGGAATATACAAAATAAATTATATTCAATTCCATAACTGTTTGCTATTTCGGAAATGATTCAATTAAGCACAACAAGGAATCATCGGTATTGATTGTGATACAAACCAACTAATTGCTACAATGAACAAAAGATACCACTGCCAGGTATACCAAACTGGACATTCAATAACATTGCCAATGCGAACAATTCAAAGCCGCCTTATTTAGCATTCAATTTATGATCAGACTGGTATCAATTGGAATCTTTCTAACTAAATTGATTTCAATTTTCAATTAATTCATGTCATCTAATTTCTCAAAATACAAATGAATTCAAGTTGTTCACAATTATTCTTGAAATGCTATCGAAATGTAGGTATAGAAATGTTGATTATTTATGGAATTGGAGAATTCCGTGCGAACAACACAACCAAAGACAGAAAACTTTTTCTTACCAAATACCAGAAGAAAAACAGTTTCTTAGAAATTTCTATTTACCTTCTGGGTGATTTATTTAGAATTCAGTGAAAATTTCAAAAAAAAAAAGAAAGAACTTTCAAAATGATAATCTTATGGATTCGTTGAAGATTCTAAAACTTCAATAATAGCAGTACGCATGGAGGTGAAGGGATATAGAATATAGAAGAAAGTCTCACAAAGTAGAATCTAAATTTGAACAATTAAATTTTACTTGAAAATTAATTTAATTAAATTGTTCCTTGGGCTTTTATTTATGTATAATCACATTTTATTCAATTTCTTTGGTGCCATACAAACACGCTGATAACAATTTGGGCAGTTGAGTGTGATAAAGCATATCTTAAATCGTTTTTCATTCTGTAAATTTGCCAAAATAAAATAAAAAATGTATTGGTGAAGAAAAGACATAAGAAAGAAATGGATGGTGCGATATTTAGTAGTTGGGTGACGGTAAGAATGATGAAAATCTTTGGTTGGTCCCACAATCAGTTCATAACATTAATAATGGTTCAGAGTGAATTAAGTGAATTGAACGGTGTGTTCGGTAAAATTCCTAAGTGCCTTTAATGATGTAGACGCCAAGGGTAGATTCTCTTCCTTTTATTTTTTTTTGTTTCATTGTCTCCCGGCATATATTTTTTGTTATAATTTTTGGATCTTATTCGCCTTAGAAAATTCATTAATTAGCCTGCGGTAATTTGGCCAATTAAAAAATATAACGAAAAACCTTCGTTTTTTTCGACTTCAATCAATAACTTGTTTTTTTTTTTAACTCATTTCCAATTTTCTTCGAAGTTCAGTTTTTTTTGTCTTTTGAAAATTTGCCAGACATTCCAGTTTTATGGAGTTGATAACACAAGAGTGGATTTTGATTTCGTTAAAACAATCTTATTAAGATTTTCTTTGTCCCATTATGCTCAAGTGCTGGTAATTCATAATTCAATCACCTGGTTCAATGAGAGGGTATATAATTGAATATATCACTAATTGATTTCGTCGTGTGCTAAAGGAATGTCTAATTTAGAATTGTTGATTGGTACAATCTATTCGACACTTAAATGGAAGAGGTCATTTGATATTAGTTTCACAATAAGAAACTTAGAGAGGTATTACACTTAAAATAGCAATTGCTCAAATGTATAGATTGTTTTCAGTCGGTTACAATATTGGATAGGTTTGTTACCAATGACAGAACTAAAGAAACTTATGGGTTGTAATCAAACATGTTAAACATTTCTTTATTGTGGGATTATAAAGAAGTTGCTGCTGTAGACTTTTACCGAGTACACGTATAGTTCAATTGTTGATCGATTTGACCTACACCTTTGCCACGAACACAATTTACTTATTCCAGATGGTTTGAATATTCAGGTTATGACACTTGGCCACTTCAATTTGGTAGCACTATTCATCCAGTTTGGATCTCATACCCAAAGAATCTTAACAAAATTTACTTTTATTTATATTCATCAATATATTCTGAATATATGCATAGAACTTGACGATAACAATATAACGCATATGATGTTTTATGCTGAGTTTGCAATAACCTAACATGAATGGGTGGGCTTTATTGTAGCCAGTGTTATAGAACAGTATTACATATGATGCCATTGTTTGTTCATTTTTCCACTATAACAGTTTCCACCATAAAAGGGATAAATTACTGTAATATATAGGCAGACATTCTTGGGCTGGTCCATTGGGCGCATACTATAAAACTAAATTGAATTATAATCGTGATGATCCAACCGGAAATGTATGCCAAATATTTTAACTCATAACACTTTAAAGCGGAAAATGTTAAATGATTCGAAGCGAGTCCTAAACCATTTTTCGCTATTACAATTGATTAGGCAATTCAAATTTAGTTTCGATTAATACTGGAACGTATTTTTGGAAAGTTCGCTAATGTTTAGAATTACAATTTTCGATGTTTGTCTATAACCAAATGGTGATGTGATGTGTAAGACTATTAGATGAAATAAAATTAAATTGAGACACTTTAAGAGGCAATCAAGCAGGTATATTCGGTTCATCATTGGTCGATATTGATTAATGTGAAACAATTCTTCAAGTGGTTGGTTATAGCAACATTCTGCTTCGAATCCAAGTCCCATTTGTTCAATTGGAAATGGTAAAATGTCCTCACCACATGGCCCATCATAATTTTCAATGATTGATAACTTTTGTCTTTAATCCAATTGTTTTGTTTGGCTTCTGTTAATATTAAAGGTTATTTGAATCAATCTGTTGTTATTTTTCATTGTTCATTGTCCTTTCCTTGGGGCTAATGAACATCAATAAATTACCGTAAAACGGTAAACAAAAAATATGTTTTTTTCTTCATTAAATTGGGTTAAAATGTGCTATGTATACCGAACGATAAATTCTCAGAATAACTTCAGTCTTCATAATGAGACAACAAAAATTGTTTTTATTGGTAAAAATGAATAAAATCTGATCCTTTGGCTATTTATATAAATAGCAACACTTCAAAATTGATTATTGGAGTGTTGTTTTGTTTTTTAATTTCATTCGTTATTAATTGATGATTTATGTTTGACTATTCGTTATGATATGTTCTGTTTTTAATCCGGTTAAATTTGTTTAAAGCACTATATATCACATTGAAGTGTTAAATTGGAATAAAATTGCATAAATATTTCAACAAATTTATGGAAAATATTGATATTTTAAAGTTTGTTATTATTTCGTTATTTTGTTTGTTAAACTCATCTTAGCGAAAGCTCCCGGGATGTAAATTGGTTTTTAGTTATCGTAGTACACCTTCTCCCAGGCAAACCAATATTGCATCGAATATGCGCTTTTGAGAATGTCTAGGGTCTCAAATATTTCGGGTTGAATAGTTTTTTGCAATATCCAATTATTGTCAGTACACTTAAATGTTCAATTGCCACTGTAACATGAGTTTAGCTTTTATTGTTATTCCTAAATTGGAGAAAAGGAAAAAAATGTTATTTGGCATACAATCCAATTCAAAATATCCTCACTATTCTTCAGTATTGATCAATTTGTATTTATGTATCGATTGTAATAGTCATTTTGTTCTCGTTCCGATTCACTTAGTTTGTCTTGGATTCATTCCGTTGGTGATTGTAAGTTTGAATGGATTCTTCTGTTGCTTATCCTTAATGATAATTGTGAATTAAAATTGTATTTGGCTTCAGAGTTAGCCAATAACAGTTGGATTTGCATTCATTACACTCTGTATTGTATCCGTATTCATTCATTTCATTGACAGATAATGGTACAATTGATGATATTGTTTAATGCAATTCGCGTTTATTTTTATTTTGTTTTTTTTTTATTGTTTGGTTTTACAATAAATCGTATTTCATTCTATGCCGTTTGTTTGTTGCGTCAGCAATACATCAGACATTTTTTATTGGGGCCAACATATATACAAACACAAAAGAAAATCCAGTAACCTAAATTTTTCATAGTAACTGCAGTCTGTTATCAGTGGGTAAACTAAATAACAAAGCTCAAATGAAATCCAAGAGAGATATACAGTTTTTTCCAATGTGAAATCCTAGTTTATGTCTGCTATTTGATGGTTGTTTTCTTCCTTTACTTGGAATAATTCGCGGAACATAAACAGGAAAATTCGATTTCTATCTGATGTTTTGATATATTATTTTTATGTTTCTGTGACGCGCCCATTAAATCGTTTCTTTTACTTTAAGTTTGTTGTTGTTCCTAAATCACAAAAATTGTATAATTTTTTTTGTTGTTTGGTCGAGTTTTAGCCAGCAGCCAAAAGTCCTTGAGATGAAACGGATACCCGAAAAATAAATTCCAAAATAACAGTGGAAATAATAAAAACTTGGTACAGGACCAGATTCAAATAGTCAACCGTTAAAGTGTGATAGAGTAATTTTCTGTTTAGATTATTAATCAATGCCAACACGAACTGTTCATGTTTCATTTCTATGTGGTGAGGAAATTTTGTTAGATTTTTACGGTATATTTGTTCGGCTATGTGGAATTCCATGTGATAGAGATAAACCAATTTTTCAAATTCCTTAGTTCATTACATTACGAAATATGTTCAATCAGATATTAGAAATTTTTATTTTTATTTTTCTGTGTGGATATTTTAAACGGTACACTGAGTAAATGAAGTACAAGGATTTACCACAACAGGTGTGCTTTGACAGAGTAGCTGCACGTGAATCGTAGACACAATGAAGACCCGGAAGCGGTACTGAACGACCATCTGTTCATTGAATTGTGGTTTACGAATTCTTAGGATCATTTTCACAAGATTCCGTATATGTTTTGAATTTTAGTCTTCATAGGAATCTACTATAATCCAAAAATTTACGTCAATTACACTATTGGAAAATGTAATTTTCATCGCTGTTCATTCACTAGTAGTCAACGGTGGGTCTTTCTTTTTTTTTGTTAAATTCTTCTTCAATTTTGTGTTTTTAAATCCATAAACTTTATAAATAATGCAGAAGCATTGAAGAATCTTTTGAAAAGATTTTTAGCGATAATTTGCGAACCTGAATTGAATATAAAACGTGCTTTCATTAGACAAGAAGAAAAACAAGGAGAATTGAAACTTTTCTACTTGTTTCTGGTTGGAATTTTTCTACATTTTATTTGGTATTATGAGAAAAAATTACAAAAAAAGCAGCAAAAAAAAGATGTTTTATGTTTAAGTTAGCTGACTGCAATCAAGATTTCAGTATCTGCAGTTCATTGTTAGCGAATGAACATTTGAAATGAAAAATTTCATATAAGCATAACTGTATCCTCTACATTAGCTGGAAAATTCCTTTGGTTGGTCCGTTTCTTTTAACTCTCAATCAAAATATAAATGAAAAAAAAAAGAAGAAGAGAAAACATAATAATCTTTCTGTTGTGCCACATCGTATATAAGTCCATGACAATCTGAACCGTTGACAAGGAAGGAAGTGGAGTAGAAATTGTATAAGACTTTTGTTCATCGGACTAATTTAATTTAATTAGGAATTCCCTTTTATGAATGTTAAAGACGTCACTTACCGCGTCGGAATCCTTTTAAAGTGGCTCAGAATGTTAAAAAGGAATTGTAAGTTAACAAAAAAAATAAAAGAATAAAACAACACAGAGAAAACAGATATTGGGTACAATCGGATTACACAGAAATGTCTTAATGCGGCAAAACATCTCTCGCCGGTTTCTACAACTCTCGTGTTAAGATTCCTTTTATTTGGTGGATTGGGTAGGTGGCTGGTTATTTTATTTAAATCCTAATTTGACTTAAGATGATTTAAATTATGCGGTACATAAATTGAAGTTAGAACGGTTGAGAAGAGCATAAACGTGTCAGTGATCAGTGATTTCCTTTTTATATTTCTTTTTTTTATCATTTCTTGTTAATAATTTTTTTATTTTTATATGGAAGGGTCTGGTAGCACCAAATTCAAATAAAATATACGGTCAAGATCAGAAATTATTTATTTGACCAAGTATAAATGAATTGTTGGTATCCAAACGAGTGAAAGAAAAAACATACATACACACACACACCCTTGAATTATGGATTTTAAAATGAAATAAAAGAATACTCTGGACTGTGATTTTATCTCATTATGTTGCCTTATTTGAACCAATTCTGTGAGTGATAAAGGTTTGGCTTTTGGCCAGATAAAAATTATTATTTCCTGCATACCTTTTTTTTGCGGACCAGAAACTGGGAAATATCGAAACTACCAAATAAAATTCAGACTGAAGTGAGAAAGAAGAGCGGGAAAAAATGGTGAAATGATTGAACCACATCTGGGGGTTCCGTTTAAGTTGGGATTTATCCGTTTTTCAACTGATGTGCAAATGGATTTTTTTTCCATTTAAACAATCGTTGTGTATTATTATTCTCTTCCATTTTCCGACTATCGAGAAAAGAATGAAAATATTCAGTTATTCTTAATGTGATGGTCACTCCACTTTGATATTTTGAATATTCTGTATGCATATTGAAATTATTTCTGTTTTTATTTTCATCCATCTAGATACACTTTATCTGTCGCTTTAACCCAACTGAGTTATTTTTTTTTCCGTTTTTCCTTTTGAAATTTATTTGAATGTTTCTAAAGTGAAATGAAATTCATATGATTATTTCGTTAAATTTGTGTATGAATACGATTGGATATAAAAAAGTACCCCTTGAATATGTTTGCTGTTGCTTACCAAATGTTATTGGGGTGAAGGTAAATCTTATGATTTACCTAGAGCAATGAAAATCCCATTGTATTGATGTGATTGCCCTCGTTATTGCAGAAATGTATAATACAGGGAATCAAAAAGTTTTCTATTTCTATTGCAATTTAAAATTTGGTTAGGACTCTGGGATCCGTCTTTCAGCCAACTGTTTCAATGAATGTCATGTTAACTATGTGGTTTAGATAGAAAAAAAAATGAGAATTTGAAAGAAAAGTTTTAAGGGAAATACTATTAAATTGATGGGTAACAGCAAAAGAAATATTATTTTACATTCAATAGTATATGGATGAATGAATTGAATTACACTATGGGATTTTAACAGGAATGAATATGAGTACACTAACTGCCCATATTCAGTTATTTAGATTCAACAATTTCAATATGTTTGAATATTTTCTTTTAATACGAAATCTAATGTGAATAAAATAGTTTATTTTCTAACTAAATTCGGTCATGCAAATTGGTACACATATGTCTTATATGATCAACATGTACTGAGATGTGAATTTAGTTGGACAAAGAATTGCTTTCTTTTTGTACTTGGATAAAGAACCTGTAGTTTGATGTACAGTATAATGAAACATAAATTCACTAGTTGTCTACGTGTATTGTCAACATATTGCCATTTATGTGAATATTTGCAATTTACCATCAGATGGACAGTTATGCAAGTCATAACGAAAATATGTGAATTGAATGAAAGTAATTTAGTTGATTCTCTTCAGATTATTTCTTGAAATTCAAGGGAATTTTTTTTATTTGAATTCAAACGTTCGGTTTTTATTGAATTTGAATGTTAATTTATGAGAGAAAAATCCATTTTTTTTCTTTTTTTTTTTGTTGATATAAAATAATCGTTCAGTTAAGCTCGTTATAATGATGTTCAGTTTATCAGTGAATTAATATGATAATGTTGAACATTGTATAATAAAATTAAGTGAAAATATTAAATCGTTATGTGGCAGATATGAAATAATTGAATTTAAAAAAAAAACGATTAAACAAATGCTTAAAATGTATGTAAAGACTTTGTATCACATATAGTTTGTTTATGTGCACTTTATTTTATTTTAATTAAATTATTATCACACCCTTGGTTATAGATTAATTGAAAATGTTTACATGGTGAATCCATTATTGAGATACATATATTGATAATAATTTAATAACTATCAAATAGGATGGATGTTTGGTTAAGGATAAAATAATTGTAATAAATTCAATTTTAAAATAATAACCAAGTTGGGATAAAGCAATGAATATAAATCATAATTGATCCCAAGCAATTACATGATATGCGGTTTTATGATTTGCTTACATTCATATTAAATTATTTAATGGTATAGTACCATTGTACTGAATTCATATTTATGATTTATGTATTTATTTTATCATGAGGCAAAAATTAATTGAAATTTTCCGAAAAACCGATCACAATAAATTAGTGGGAATCGCGTTATTTTGTTTGTGTTTATTCGTTAGTTTTTGCTATACCAAACAACAATATTTGGTATACTTTCGATCTTTAATTAAAATAAATTAAGATAATTCCAGTGTGGCGAAATAAAAATTTGTTTTGTTTATATGTTAGCAATGACCGAGATAATTAAATTGTTATTTTTATTATTCGTTCGTATACTAATCATAGTCATACCCAGTTACATGATTCCAAATGAATCTAATAAAACCATAGAAAATGTAGATTTGGGTATGCAATTGAACTAGTCCTACGACAGAATTGCAGCATAATTTTTATTACGGAGATATTATGCTGGTTCACTTGTCCAATAACTACACAATGATAAATAATACAGGAAACCAAAATCCTTGGTATCACAGAAGACCAATATTCCCTGAATGAATTAGTAGAGATTTCCTTTAATTATGTTTTTGATATTTATTCCAAGTAACTAACTATGTATTATGCAATGGTTCGTAGTTCTTTAATAATTTTATTGAGGAAACATTATTGAAAATTTAGTGGATTTAAAAATACAGTTCCATTGATAGATTCCCTGGAAGAATATTAAAGTTGATATCTGTGCACTTTTTTATTCGTATTTTACAGGATAAACTAAATCCAATTCGGACATTCATAAGAGCAATTTTCTAAATAAATTTTCAAATAATTTATTATTCAACACGAAACAGAAAAAAAATTGTATGTACAATGATGAATGAGTCTGTGTATGAATAGAACATTGAATACCATAACTTTTGAATATTATTCGTAACCAATTGGGTATAGTTTTTCATCGTTGTTGAATGGAAAACAGGAGGATTTATTGAATCATAAAATTGACAGTTATGTGCATAAAGATCTATAATTTAATGATTTCTGTATTCTTCGTCTGACTAGTTAAATGTTTTCTTTCGATGGTGAAAGGATTTGTTCACTATAGACACTGTCACATTATATCAGAGACTTAAAATAACGTTATGGCTATAAAATGACAACATAAAAATAACCCTTGGAATTATTATGGCCATTTTTAGCTGCTGGTAGTAGTGAAATCTAATTTTAGTAAGATAACTGTTTACTTGTCTTAAGTCATTCAAATTCAATGTCTTATTCATCATTTCTCTCAACGGGAGAATGAAACTTATCTTTTTACTGGGACAATACTAATTGCTAGAAACATTTCATTGACTTTATTTAAATAATACCATCGTTAAGTGCAAGTTTAGAGATCTTTTATTCAGATGCCATTAATATGATAATGATGATTTCACTAATTAAATATGCTGAATAATATCCGAAATTAGACTTCAGAAACTCTTTACTGTGATTTTTTTATTCGGTTGGTATTTTTGCATAAATTTTATTAGCTACTGTGAAAAGTTGAAAATGGTATGAATTGCGTATCATATGCATTCAAGCATTACGAAAGAAAAGCATTAAAACTTTCTTAATAAAATATTTGAAATATGTAAGCGGTATGAATAACCGCTTTGTGTTGAAAAAAGGGAAAAACAAAAGGGAAATGTCAGTTTATAAAGAGTTAAAGTCAAACGTATCATTGTGAATTAAATATAAAATATTTTCTTTAATTTGTTTTTTTTTTAAAGAAATTCCCAAACAATGCTTTTTCACGTCTTTCTCAATGATTATTTAAGGTGGTTGTATGCAAATCTAGTTAGTATGTTCTTCAAAGAGATTTCTCAGTTAAAGTAGGAACTAGAATGTTTTATTTTCAAAAGTGGGTGGCTGAAATAATCATAGAAGTTTTCTTAAGCCCAACTGCTCAAAACGAAAGCTTAAATTAGAACAATTGAATGTATTGTGTAACATTTAAACATATGGTTTATGGTAAGACTTTAACTGTTTAATGCTACTTACATTTAACCTTTTGGTTCTGGTTTCCTAATTTTTATTCAGTGATTACTGTTATGAAAGCATAATTTGGAAAATTTCATCTTACCTAAAGGCGACTGAAATGCACTGATGAATGAAGAATAAAGAAAATTTGAAGAAAGGAGATTTGAATCAATGCTTCCTTTATAAATTCACATTTGATTTTCATAGGGAGCCGTTTAAAAACTCATATTACGTTCTTTTTTGGTTCCTGTTGGCAACTAACTGCTGATAGAAAAAAAGCTGAAGTGGAGTCATAATGTAATGCAATTTATTGAACATAATTTGCATTCACTAAGTTAAACAAAATGACTATTTAATTATTTTACACTTTGTTAGAGATTTAACCAGTGTGTATGTGAACTGATGAACTTTGTTTTTCCTTTTTAGAGTTTTTCTTTTTTCTCCATTTTGCCATGTATCCTTTAATGGCGACGTGGGAAAAAAATTTTTAGTTGAGAATGTTCAACGTTTATGAACATTTCAGAGTATGTGGAGTTAAGTTTACATTGGACTAACTGGCAACTAGAAAAAAATTAAACTAAAGCGTTTGAATAAACACTAAAATAGAAATTAAAAAGTTAACATTTTATATTTGTTGTTGTCCAAAGAAGACCATCCGTTATAGAGATTGTGAATGGAGTTAAATCGAAAACAAGCGGAAGATGGTAAATAAAAAAAAACTCATTTGAAGAAGTAACATAAATGAACTTATGTTTCACTATGCGGGCAACTTATAATAAAAAAAAACTTTCAAATGGATTAAATAACAAATAAATTTTAACAAAATGAATTTAAAAAAAAAGTGAATGAAAGTTTAACGAGATTTTAGTTGGTTGAAATTTGGGTTGCCATTTCTAATGAAAAAGTTCATTTTCATTCTCCTCATATCAATTAAGGGTGAATTCATACGTGTTACAGTGAGAAACACATGGGAATAAGAGTGGATTGAATGCATTTATTATCATATTCTGTATGATTTACAGGATTATGATTAACATTTTTGTTTGTTTATAATCAACAAGCGAAAGTTTTATCTTTTCATTGCTTATAAGAATTGCTTATTACTAGTAAAATTTGTTTTATTTTCTTGTTTTGATAAAATTGGATTTATGCTGACATTAATTAATGATCTCATTGAGATTTTAGACATATCAATCACATACTGTGCAAATTCACCTTTTACTTTAAACAACTTGAATATAAATTATTCAAGTGTTTTTCAAAACTGGTTCGTATTTTCATCTAAGCGGCTTTAAGTTCACTTCGTTAAAATGGCTATGATCAGCAATGTTATAATATTCAAGTATAAGATGTGGTATACGATGGTGTTGCTTTTGAAGACAACCTGCTGCTGTATCAAATTGAGACATTTTACTATGTAATAACCATTCCATTTCAAAAAGTGTTAGAACAATTGATGTAATATGGTTGAAGGTGAAATTTCTACATGTAATTTATTATTCAGGAAATTTAATACATTCATTCTTTTCGGGGGAAGGTAGAGGTAGCCCATATGTAGCAATTAGATTATGATTACACTATAATATATCATTCAATGCATATGCTGTTGTTATTGTTCTCGTACACACAATTTTATTGGTGTTGTATAGCCAAGGGAAACTGAAAATAAATTCGTCTATTCATTTTCATTCTATAAATCAATAAACATCCGTTGTTGAGTAATTTATCCACATATTATTATATATAGTGTTATTGTTCCATCACATTTACCATAATCATTGTTTTGAGAATTCAATTTGTATTACAATACTCTTGTCAAATTACAAAATCCGATTCGAAATACCTTCAAGCTTAAACTAATGATTACTGAATAGCGGAAGGCTTCTGGCTATTGAATTTTATATGCATGTGTATGTGGGTGAATTAATGAGAAAAGCATACGATTATTTCCTGGAACATTGGATGTTGTCTATGCTATTAGATGGACTTGGGGTAAAAAAAAAACGTAGAATACAATTCCATGAATTCAAGTGATTTTTTGGTGAACACCATTTAGGCAATTTTATATCGATTACCTTCAAAAACATTCAATTGTTTTCACATTGTTGCGTTATTTCTATTGGATTTTTGCTTCAACTTTTCATCGTTGGTATGTTAAACTGCTATATGGAAAAAAATGTAAAGCTCATCTCAACGGGAGTTTAATATCATTCACAATGTAATTTTCGTTAAGTGTTTGATTGAATAGTTGGGTGTTGGAATATTAAATTTTTTCGTTTTTCGTTGTGACTAGTCCCCAAAGTGGATGAATGGTAGTAACGTTCAATATGCGTTCATACAATAGAGAAGAATTCAGATCTCATTCAATAAACGTCATGCATTGGTTTGATCGTATATTAACATTACGATGGGGTTGAAAATTTAAACAAGCAACATATTTTCAAATGGAATTCCATGTTTTTTTTCAGTGTTTCATTTGCTTTGACAATCAATGGTAACAAACCATTGGAATGTGTTTGTTATGTGCATGTTATTTTTATAATCCAAAAATACCATCAAATCATCTAGAAAAAAATATAGAGAACTATAGACTACAGTTGAGTATAAGGATTTTCTTCAGTTTTTTTGGAAGAAAAACGGAAACCAATTTGCAGTAAATATATTCACGCCAACAAATCAAAACAAGACATGAATACAAAATTAAGCGGATGAATGTAAATAGGAAAAGTGTTTCAACATATGAAAATATGTGTGTAGTAAAAAAAACACGTGTCTTTTTGTTAAAAAAAAAAGAAAATTTGAACATATTTAAACTCATATGGGGGAAAATGGTCTTGAACGGTATGATATACTTTCTAGAAACAAAATACGAAGAATCATATAAGAATTTTACAGAAGGAACACTAATATAAAAATCATAGCGTGAAAATGGTTTTGGTGTGTTATGATTTCTTAAGAAAATATAAGGAGAATTTAAAAATTTATTCTTACAGTTGATGAAAACTCCTTTCACTTGTGACAGATTCACATGATTGTTTTTTTTTTTATAAGGAAATCATGATATGATGTAAATTAACTGTGATTCATAAACAACAACGAATATTCTACATGTAATTTGAAAGCAATATGTTTGATGAAAAATAAGAAAAGAATTGCAAAGAATCATTCTCCTATTATGGTTAGAAGCACTTGAAAATTGATGACAATTTGTCAAATTGACGACATTCTTTAATTTAACAGTTGAACTCATTCCAAAATGTTCATGAAACAATCAAGTATATGTGGTATGGAAAAATTGATTCAATTCGTGTACACGTTAAAAAAAAATCTTTGGTCGGGGGTTTATTTTTTCTTGATTACAATACACATTATGAGTTGTTTTCATGATGAATATGAAAAATAAACGTCTCATAACATAAATATCATTAATATTTCAATAACAATTTCTTACTCAATGGCATACTGAATCCATGAACATTATAAATGATCAGAAGCTTTCTTGGTTTTATGTTGGTATGGTGACCATAGATTGAGTGGGATATGATTTTATGCTCTGATGCTTCATTATTTTCTCACAAGAACTAAAATTAAATGATTCTATGTTCATGCGGTATTATATGTGAGGTGAAGAATATTTTATTGAAAGTTTCTGTTTCACAGCTTCTAATTTTTTTTTTGTTTGGTGGTGATCTTAATAGCTGCTCATGGTTTTACAGTAGAAATGATGAGAAACAAATATAAATTTTATTTTTCCTATTATATTCTATCTGAGATGTCAGATGCTGTTAAAGGACAAAACGAAAGATACCAAGGAAAATAAAATATAAAAACAATAAATGAATGTTATTCTGGTTGTAGACCACTTAATTTCAATGGTAAACATAAAACTTTCGTTTTTAATAAAATCCTATAATAAATTTCGTTCTGGTTTTTCCACCAGAACAGTTAAACTTTTTGATAGAGACAATATTTATGATGTTAAATGTGCCTTAGTCAAATACAGTAAGATTTTATTTTATGTTCTTATGCATTACAGATACGGGACGGTCACAATTAATACATAAAAAGCCCACCCTACTGTACTAATTTAATATACGAGAAAGAAAACTTAATTCGTGGTGCAGAGCTTTCACATGAGCAGCTATTTAGTGTTTGCTTAATGCTCTGTATTGTCATAGAATCATATCATATGATGAATAAAACCATAGAATTCATGTGGTCGACATTAACTTTTGGTATTATTAGTTACATCCTTCGTCTGTATTATCACGGTGTTATGATGGCAAATAATTTCCAACATCTTACGGAAACAATAGAGTCTTTTAGGAGAAAATTTGTAACCGAGCCGTTACGTTTAAATGAAAAACAGACAAAATTCGGTTAGTTTCTTATGATAAAAATTAAAGTCAAAAACGTAACAAAATATAGGGAAGAAAAAAAAGTTTCTTGATGGAAAACTTTTTCGGCGACATGCTACTCTTTCGCTACTATTTTAAGATGTATATATTTTCAACTCTTCATATGCGATGAAGAAAAACCAAAGAAAATAGGAAAAATAGAATTCAGTTTTTCCGTGTATTTTTATACTTTTACAAGGACCTGTAAAATGAAAGTTTATAATAGAATGGAATATAAAACTATAAGAATTTTTAATACTTTTCATGTTGTATGGTAACATAATATTATAAACTTTAAAATATTCGCCCATTGCGAAGTAGATCGTTAAAGTGACATAGATCAACCGTTGGCTTTTCCATATGGTTGGTAGGACGATGTGTCCCAGTTAGAGTAGTACAAATAAAAGGCTGAGTTCACTAAGTGAAACGGTAGACAACCAACCGTTTCCTAGTCGGAAAACAATTTGTAACAGGAAAACGAATCATTTTAAATTTTAGATTAGTTTTTTTTTTTCATTCTTAAAATCTTATACTCTTGCTGTTGTTATATTAGTGCTACTTGAATCGATTAAAAAGTAATTCAAAGAAAGTATGATGAATCAAAACTGGAAAAGAAATAATTCAGCTAATGACTTCTTTCTTAGCCAATTTACTTTTACACAAATCAACAATAAGAAAATGAGAAAATGATTTCTTCTGTATGATTTCGATTTTATATTGTCTTCCCACTTTATCTTCAAGGTTCACTCATCAGATACAATTTACTCATTCAATCAAACTCATGAGAATAAATTTGTCGTGCAGAAAGGAAAGATTACATTTGAAAAACCAGAAAAGAGATTTAAACGGATTTATTATGTCATTGTATGTACCAATGATGTTATTGAATCAGACAATGGGGGGCCTATAAGAACACTTTTATTGACATTAGAAATAAATAAAATATGAAGAAGTTCTTTCATTTGCTTTTGGATAAGTGAAATGACATAATATGGATGTCTAATATAATGAATCTACCAACCATAAAATCAGTCATATTAAAGGCAAAATTGAATAACATAATTATGCAATGAATTTTCTATTGATTTTGTAACACGAGTAATCCGATCTTTTGGGGACTAAATGTATGCCGTATGTGAAAACTTTGCATTCATATGTTGTGTGTGTATGTGTCACTGGATATTGATCTATTTATAAAGAAATCGAGACATGAAATATAAAAACGATTTTAATAATTCATAGAACATGAATGCGAATTTCTTTCTCTTTATCGACTTATGTAGCTGGGAAAGTAAACAGAATATGAAGTATTTTATAAATTTACGTCTATTCTCGGGTAAAGAAAGACTTGAACTCTTTAACTTTTTTCAATTGTCTGTAAACGTTAATATCCGTGAAGTGGAAATCGTGGAATAGATATTAATTTTCTTAGAAAAAGATTTTTTGGTTTCAAAATATAAATCCAGTTAACATCCAAATACTTATCTTATCCTATCATTCAATTCCCAGACTTTTTTTTCCAATAAGTAAATCATGAAAACATAAATAATTTCGTTAATAAAATATTTGTTAAACGAAAGCATTAAAAGTTATGAATTTTATTTAATATTCATCATAATCATTGAATTATGGATTTAATCAAATCATTATTGACTGCAGTTAGGAATGTTAAAAGAAAAATTTCATCAATAACTGAAGATTGATGATTACCATTTAAGATGAGTAAAGGGAAGAATTAAATTTGAAAACGATTTTTTTTTTTTAGTTTTTGTTGAATCAAGTAGTTTATTTTCTTGTTAGATTTATAGAAATTTTTGGAATAAGTAAAACCAGAAGGTGGCTTTTAAAAACACTTGCAATCCATTAAGGAAAACTCGTACTTACATGCGACCATAAGTGCTTTCAACAATCACTCTCTTTAGTTTATGAGGGCAAAAAGAAAAAGCCTTTAGTATTAAATGCCTCTAAAAAGATGCATAGAAATTGTGTTTGTGTTTTTTAAAGCTTCTTATATAAGTAAATTATGTGATTATATTGTTACGGAAATACTGCAAAACAGGAAATTTTAACACGAGTTAGGAATCATATTAGTATGTGATCAAATACACAAAAGAGCCCTTCAAATATCTCATTGAAATACCGAAGATTCCGTTCAATTGGTTGCCTTTACAATAATAAAATGAAATTGCTAAAGTTTCCATGTGAATAAAAAACGAAAATAAATATCAATTTTCAATACATTTTTCATAATATTTAAGGTAAACACTCAGTGAACTCATCATAATGCAGTTATGATTTACAAATTCATAATATTTTTGTCCTCTTGAAACCTTATTTCAACAAATTTGAATAATTTTTTTTTGGTGAAAAAATTCACTTGAACGTTTTCCGCATTTATTATGTGTCAACTGAAAATAATATGAAAAATATGTATATTTATGATAGCAATGGGTGTCCTCGCCAATAATGGTTTTGTTTCTTTCCTGTGGAGTAACATATTGTGACCGGAATTATTAGAATACCTATTCATTTAATGAATTGTCTGACATAATTTCATATGTGAAATGAAAAATAGTGATGAATTTTCAATCAGTCGAATATACAATAAATAATTTTAATTTGAATTCTATTGGTAAATGCATTTGGTGCATCTCATACTGATGATTATTGATTGATTCTTTTATATTTGATGAATTCAAAAATATTTGTGATGACAATTGAATTGGTTATAAAAAGGGGCATGAATAAATGAAAACTCAAAACAAATTTCATAAATTAATATACAGAAAATATGATGTCAATGGGATTTAACATTGAATAAGCAGTGCTAATTGAAAGACAATTATAATGGAAATATTATATTTTGAGTGGCTTGCTTGATTGGGACGAGATCATTAATAAAAGCCGATGAGCCGTATAACATCAACATACTACTGAAATATACATAAAATGATGATCAGATTATGGATGAAAATATACCAATTTTGAATCAATTCATTAGAATTGATAAATTGAAAATTCCATGTTATCAAAACACTTGATGCGCTCAGTGTTGTATAAATGAAGTGGATATCATATTATGAAACAATTTTAGGTGGAAATTTTTATGTCATTTTATCGGGTAGTTCAAAAGGTTGACTATTACTCATATAGAATGAGCTGACTTTCCCCATTTATTAAATGGTACTTTTATTGCGTTGCCTTATCAATTCCACGCATCATCTTTATGACCGTTGGAAGCAATAATAAATTATAATTATCTAATTTGTCTAATAAGCAACACTAATTTACAGTTAAAATGTCTTTTTCTGTATCGTCTGAGGTATTTTTAGTATCAGCAGAATTCAGATAATTCTGGTGTATACAGTATTTGGCATATAAACGATCTCTTATTCTTCGTAGTGTGCGTTAAATTGGCAAAAGCTTTCATACGAAAGCGGGTGGCAATGAATGAAAGTAAATTTTGTGTTGTGCCACCCTCTCTAGAATTCCGTTATTCCCTTAAGTGTCATAATCGTATGAAAAAACCATTCAATGGTAATTCTTAAGTACAACCAACAACTGAATGGTTCAATGATTCGTCTTTTTTATTCAATTATTTCTAATGTATATTCTAATGCATAAAAATGTGAATAACACGAAATAATATTCGATGTGAGACTATACGTTTAACGTATTACTGAATGTTTAACATGAAGCAATGTAATAAACATTTTTTTTATTCTTCTGTTTGTGTTATATTATAAATGCGTTTATTTTTTCGCATAATGTGCAACATTACATGATGCCATGGCCAATTTGATACATTAAAATTATATTATGATTCTTATTCCGAAATTTTTTTTGACGGTGTTTGTTACCCATCATCATTTTATTTTGCTAAACACATGTTGTTTTCTGGTTTTGAATGGATATTTTGTATTTTCTTTTTTTGATATTCATCATACTGTACCCCATTTGCCACCAGTCAAGTGCGTGTAAATTTTATTATTTTCGTACAGAAAATAATAATTTCCTTTCATTGCTGTACTTGATATAGCAAAATCATTCGCTAGAGAGAAAAAAATAAAGGATTTTTTTTTATGTTATGGTTTTATTGTTACGGGCGGCTTGGTTCACTGTTTTTGGCATCACAGGTAGTGCTGTTTCGTTGGTACAATCTAACGATTTGGAAACAAATAGAATACATTTGAGTTTGGTATTTTCATTCATTTAATTTTGGTTGGTTTTCTTCTTTTAACATTTCAACTAGAGCATTTTTTCATTGGCATCGTAACGTATGAAAATGAAAGATATGATAGAAAGTGTAATAAAATTGTTACGTTAAAAATTTTGTTTTTTTTTTTTTTTTATTTCATTCAATTTTCCATTTTATGTATTATGAAATTATTGAAATTGTACAACATTAATTTAAAGTGTAATTTATTTTTATGTTTGTTATGTCTTGTAAGCTTTTTGTCATGCTTTATTTCGTTTAGATATTTTGGATTCGTGAGACATTCATGTGACTGTTAAGTTAAAAGAAAATGATTATAATTGATGCGTGAACAGGATATGTATGGTATCTTATAATGAGAAATAATAAAATAGATAGCTCGTTTGGGTGATATTAGGTGTATTTTGTTTAATAGGTTGGGCTTTCCCTTAATGGCAATCTTTTCTTATATATTTTTTTTTTAAACTCATTTGAGGACGTGAGCACTTGTGCTTTTTATCGTTGAATTAAAACGATTCAATTTAAAAATTGAAAAAAAGGAAGAAAATAAATTCTTACCCCATTGAGACGATCTACACTCGATATGTGAAGTGAGAAATAAAAAAAAAAAAAATCTAATGTAAACTCGTACTTGGGCATTAATTGAAACTGAAGGAACTTTTATTCATATTATGGTGGCATACAAGTTTAATGCAAACGGGGATATTTTAATGTGAAAATGAATTTGATTATAAACGAAAATCGTTCATTTGCCATTTTTTATTCAGTAGGAAACATATTCAATATGGAATTTCAATGGTAAAGTACGGTAAATTGCAGAGAGTAAATGAAAAGGAATACCATCATGTACGATGATATTTCTCATGCATGTTAACATACGGGAAGCATATAAAATCTCATTCAGTTTCAAAGTAATGATTTCTATTTAGATTTTTACTTGGATACCATAGATGGAATTTTACTCTTCGACACATTACCAATTGCTCAATGTGAATAAAAAATGTTCTGAAAACCTATAGCAGAACGTAAAAAAAATTGAGAGAATTTTATTCTTCAGATTTAATACCATTCAATGGCAAAGAATGAACTAAACATACACATCCCATACAGTAAAAGAGTGAAAATAAAAAAGGAAAATCAAGTAAAAATCCTTTTCATTGCATTAAATTTACATTCGAAAAATGTTTGTGTCGGCAAGTGTTCTACAAGTGTAGTCATATCATTGGAATCTATTTAAAACCAATTTTACATATCTCCATCCCCTCAAGAAAAAAAAATAAATGAATCGTTTTTGTTGTTGTTCTATTTTGGGGCATTTTTCTTTTTATTTGCTGGCAAAAAGTCAATGGGGGAAAAGAGAAAAAACCAACAAATAACGAAGAAGTGAAATAAAACAAACCATATCGCTTAAAATAAACATTTACAAATGCAATTGAAGAAACATTTAAATTGACCCACATAACAGGAGGGGGTTTCCTTTATTTTTGGTTTTTTTTATAACTCATGGTTAACATAAACATAAGGTAAACATACTTCAAACGCCATCAAATATAATTCACAAAAGTAGAGGAGCTCATCGCCTAGTCAAAAACCAGTACAGCATCTGGATGTTAGTAGTGTAAGAATGTTTAAAGTGGCCGAAAAAAACAATATGGAATTGAATGTACCATGATGTACCACCATTAACTGAAATTTGAATATTACATTGAGTGGTACTGTGTGTTCATTCCCTTGGAACTCTGGAATATTAAGTTTCATGTTGTTTTGTGTATTTCTCTTTTTTTTATGTTTCGGTTATGTAAGGGAAGATGTGGGACACTGGAGTCGTTGAATTTTCCTTCTATGTTTTTTTTGAAACATTGGCTGAGTGCCAAACTAATTGGTGTCGTTTTATGTACATTTAATTTGAAACTAATTTGCGTAGTGAAAGTTATTTGTAAAGACAAATCTCATACCATTGAATCAAAATTAAGTTGTTTCTTCTAACTACAATGTTCTGTGTCTCTAAGACTTCAATTGAAGTGGCAGATTTTAGTTTTTTTTTGTTTAATTTCCAATTCAATGGGAAATCTGTTCAAGCTGATATGAATACAGGAACTTTAACGTTGATAGATTCTACTTAAAGCTTTTTTCTCTATTTTATCAGTTGTACATTCATTTTATATTCGCTCAATGTATTTCACTTTGTTTCTTATTTTTTTTTGTTACTTGCCGCCATGCATATTTTAATTCAAAATTTTAAATATTCATTAGACATTTTCACTACTCGATTATGTATGAAGAATACTCTTGTATTTCTTGACTCCTTTTTTTGTCACAGCAGCCACTCTGCTGTATCTTTTGATAGTCACTATAATGCCAATGCTTCGTGTCAGTTTTTTTTTTTTGGTATGCAACTGTTTTCGATGTTCATTTCATTTTACAATTTCCATTTTTCCGGTTGAAATGGAATAAAAATGAAATTTTTTTTTTGGCTTATGGTTTGAACTCACTTTAGTCATACGGATGTCGAACTACAACCTATTGGCATTTTCTCATTTCCTTTTTCAAAAGAACCGGTACGGTTAAATCATTTGGGTGGTGTGTTAAAACTTTACCCAAATAAGAACTTAATGGAAAAGCCCATGGTTTTTAGAGAGTTTTTTTTTTTTGGTTACAATTTGTGGACCGTATTTCTTTATTTTATAGTCACCTTGGTAAGTTAATTTAACGCCTAACATATTCATGAATAACAAGAGAAGCATTAGATCGAAACGATTGTGAGTGTAAATGAACTTAAAATGTATGCATGTTAACCATCATTAAAATAAACAAAAACGAGAATAGATGACAGTGATTCAAATAAAAACGATTTTTCTATCTTTTTGGATTTTTACGTTTTTTTTTTTTTCTTTTCATTGAGAAAATAACCAATAAATTTTGAACGTCTAAACGAAAACAATGGAATTTTCATATGCTACCGTTACCAATGTTTATTTACCATCGACAATGATAAATTCATCGTTGGCAAGCACCAAAGAAGACGAGAAAAAAAAATAAGAAAAAGTAAAAGTGTTGATCTAAATTCAAATATGCGGTTACTGTGGTCTTTCTAACAAGGACCCTTTTTAATGTGGTTTAGACAGAAGAAAAACATTCAGTTTATGTGTGTGATTTTCGACTGCCATAAAAGAGTCTTTACTTCATTTCAAATGAAATGCCAAATGGGAATAACAAAAATTGTAACATTTCAAATGGGGAAAACAAAACATAAAAAAAAACTGTAGAAGAAATAACAAGCAAATAACCCACCACCCAGTAACTGTGATTCGTAATTGACGCCAACGCATATAATCGGTCTGTGATGACTATATAATTTGCATAACTTATTTAGTTTACTATACATAATTTCTTTTCCACTGTTCTATTGGGATCTGGGTATAGGATTCGTGGTATGTCATAACAAACATTTAAAAAAGTATATCGACTACAAGCGTAAATGAATGATCCCCATCAACCGAAAAGGAACTCATTTTGTATTTTGGTTTTCTCAATGTTAATAATTGAGATTGATTACCTTTGGGACGATATTCATGAGTGAATTTTTCGCTTTATCAAGTATTGAAGTAAAAAAAAAATAACGAGAAGAAATTATGTGTACAAATTAGTTGAATTCAAGTGGTTATACTTAAGATAACATTTGCCATTGATGATGGGTAGATGATTCATTATAATAAAATTAAGATTAATATGAATTATTGTCATACGGTAGGTACCATAACCCTCTTAAATAGATTTTATCTTATGAGTGAAAATGGTAAATTATAATTTCTTCTTTTGGGGCTTAACATGATAGTTGAAGAACACTCAACGATATTCAAATTAATAGAAAATAAATTGACGTAAAGGAGTCGGAAATCTAATTGAAATAAGGATGTTTGTAAACGACACTTTTGTAATCTCTCTGTGGTTGTTAATGTTGTTTATTGTTCATTTTATGAAAATACAATGTTTTTCTTTCTGTTTTTTTGTTTTTGGTTTTAATTTTTATTTAAATTAATTCCAATGTTATACATTGAATATAAAATGTAATGATAATTGCTCAACAGTGTTTATCGATAACATAAATTTCTGTTAGAATTATGGTTCGATGATGATGAAAATTCATTAAAGTAACATTTGTATGATAAATAAATTATTTGTCATCGTTACAAAATACCACGCAAATTTTGTGTTAAAACCGTAGTTGTAGGGTGTTCAGTAACGATTACATTTATGTATGATGGAGTTGGGGGGGTTGAAAGTGACATTTCATGTAACTTCAACATTGTAGCTTAATTCCCATGAATCATTATTAATAATCTCTTACTGTTGCGGTACTACCTAAATACATGGTGTATTAAGCCTTTTCGAATATTTAATTGCGAATTAATATGCCGCGTACAGCAAAACCATCATCCATTAACGATAATGTTATGAAAATTTTCCTCGATTTTTTTATGTTTCAATTGTGGTTTTGTAAAAACTCTATCAAAATTCATTTGATTGGTGAAAGTAATTGGATAAAATGGGAAATTTTACAAGTATTCCTTTTGAGAAAGTCACATGAATAAGGAGACAAGTTTGTTGAAATAAATTTCATCTATCTAATTCAATAGGAAACGGAACATCATCTTCGCATTGGTTCAATTATCTTACAAAGAATATTAAATGTACACTGATCCACTAGTAAGAAATATTAAATTTCAAATTGCATTTATATTATAATCCATAAGAATAAGAAAATAAAGACGATAAATGAGTAAATTGGAAGTACTATTCGAAGTAAATGTAGATTAAATAATGGATGATTGAATGGATTTCAACTAATTTTAATGGCAAATAAGAGGTTCTCTTTATTATGATTATGGTTTTATTACATCTTTTACTTTTATGGATTTAAATCATCGAATCTTTTATGCTCAACTGTATAATAATCAATTTTTTTTTGGGGTTTCTAAATCAAAAATGCATTAAACTTATTGCAGAATTATGAATTACTCATAAATTAAATTAGGTTTCACTGAATAGGCCATAAAATATTCGTTCCTTACAATCGAATTCAATTGTTATTGAACCATTGTCCATTGATCAGGATCAATATTTTATTACATTGAAAGTGGATTAAATAATCCAATAGTGATTACAACCAGAAGTTAATCTATAACTCATTGAAATGAAAATTAAAGGTGGTTCAAATCGAATTTCGGTATTGGATAATAAAGACTTGGTACAAATTGATTTTCTGTAGGTAAAAACCAATTATTGTGGCATTCGTGATGAATCAAAGGCGGTACGCGATTCGAAACATTTAATCTTATTTAGTTGCATACGTTGAACATTTTCTGTTACCATATTGATAGTGATAAACCAAATTGTTTGTGTGTTTTGTAACCGTTTTGTACGCCCAACCAAATGGATATAAAATACGAGATACGTATGTACCATTATACTAAAATTAAATGTGGTCAATAAAGTGAAATAAAATCACATTATGGTATTTCAGTTATAACTAAAATCTAATTACACATTTTATGGTGCCCATGAGAATTGACTATGGGGATATATAGCGCCACAGAATCATTACAATATGAAAGGACTCTAAAAAAAAACTGTTCATTTTGAACGAGAATTTCCACGGCGAATAAAAAACAGAAATGGAAATTTACATGAATTGGCCACTGACGTTCATCTACAATGGAATTCCAGTTGGTTACAATTCAGTCAGTGGCCATTATTAGTGTTCCACTGTGATGAATAGAAACAATACCATTGTTATTTTTCTCACTAACAATTAGGACTAAAAATCACACGTGCATTCATCAATTGTTTGACTATTTGTTATTTTTTCCGGTTGAATTTAACATTTTGATTCAATTTATAACATTTTATTGGTCAACAATTATGAATTGTGTTTTATATCGTTTCTTGTTATTTAATGTTTAAGTCATTTATGATTTAAAACACGTTAAAATGTACATGAATTGAATACGAATTTTGTAATGTGAAAAAGTAACGAAATTGCTATTAAATTGCAACAATTGGACAGTAAACAAACATAAATTAATGGATAAAACGAAATTATTGTTGGTGAATGAACGAAAAATGATTTGAAAACAATAATTTTTCATTAAATACTCTTTTAGTTGGGAACAAATAATTCATAAATTACAATGAATATTGAACTTAACGATGCTTTTTTCTAACAATTTTCCGTATTTTCGTTTAAAATTTTCAGTTGACGGGATGTTGTTTTTCATTGGTACCTCACACTTTAGTTTCTTTTTTTTTTATTGTTTTCTATTTAAACTTTTGAGGAAAATAAAAGTTTTTTTTTTGTTCAGTCTTTTGGTGTTGTTTGTTACGATGTTGCTCATACTTTCACAGAAATGAAAGCTGAGTAAGGTCAATTGAGTGGGATAAAATGGGTTTTTATTGTGTGTGTGGTGATTTTAATGGTGTGCGATGTTTTGGATTTACCGCATTTATCTTTTGAGTCACTTGTAACTGTACTGCGTAACTCATGACGAGTAAAATAAAATATCTGAATAACCATTTATTAAAAAGTGGAAAACGTTTAGTTTTCGTAGATATAGGAAAAAGTTTAGTATGAGTCCTTGTGTGTTAGGATTTCTTGACACTTTCCAATGGTATTAGATATAAATCCGTTTCTACACAGTTCATGTGGAAAAAAGATATTCAAACGATTGAAAAGTCTTACTTTTGCCAATACCAAAAGAGTTAAGTGAAAGAATCAAAATATGTTGAATAAGACTGTGGCTAAAGGATAATCAACGAATTTAGTTGAAATACCGTTGAAAATTCCTTTGAAACAGTCACATTTCTTTTAAGCTTTTGTTGTTGATCTTGTTGTTTTTTCGTTGCCATTCTTTTCCTTTTGAATGTTATAGTATGAAATATTTTGTATTTTCATTGCCCAGTCATAGAGAAAACATAAAATACGTCGAAGAGTTTACATGTTAACAATGTCAAAATAAAATATTTGAAAGATGTGTGATGTATTTTGTTTCCTTTTTTCGTAAAACGATTTCGCGAATGATGGCAAAAAAAAAAAAACGAATAATATCAAGGATAAAAAAAAAGAAAAACCGTTTTGGTATTTATAAAAAAAAAAGGGATTCTGATGTTGTATGGAAAGATAAAGACTCTTAGACTGACTTATTTTCCACATCATTGATTTTTACGGTTATCGTTTACCATAAATAAATACAGACACATACACACATTGGATGGGACAGCCAAAACTCAATACAAAGTCAAAGGAAAAACATCATTTAGGAAAAATTATTGAATGCAAAATGTTAAAAACGAAGATGAAATTAATTTTTCAATGAAATATTTCGATTCAATTTTGTTTTTTGTTGTCTCTTAAATGCGGAGCGAAAAACAGACAGAGAAAGAAATGGTGAAATCATTTTGGTATCGTATTGATACCTTGATTTATTATTCATATCAATCAGTGAACAATTCAATAGATTCCTTTCTTTTCTGTTGACTACAGCGTATTATTGTCTATGTTTATCCAATTGGAGGGTGATGGTGCGTCCTTCGGGTGTATATTTGGCGACATGTTTCATTGATTCATAACTTTATGTATAGAAATATACAAAACAAAAAAATAAAACGAAAATCATTTATGTTAAATACAAACAGAGTTTTGTCTGGTTCAGCTAGAATCCTCTAGCCAATTGTTATAAATTAAATGGGCAATATTTTATATTGAAAATCAATTTTTATTTTTACAGTTATGATTGATTGGTAAACGTGAAATTTTAAAACTCATCGGGATTTCCATAATTGGCAACTTGTTATTGATGAATCCATTGGATAAGTACCATTGTAACAGACTAACAACAAAAATAAAAAATTTACTCTTCAATCATCAACAGTTATGTTATTGCTTCAGGATAAACATAAACAAATATTTTCATTTAATTAGTGTAATACTCTTGACTTTTCAATGATTGCATTCGGTTTTTAATACGCAATGAAATACTGAAGTTATAGAGAAGCTTTTTATTTCACTTTAAAATCCTGTGTATCATTAATAAGCACCTCATTACAGGTAGAAAAACCATTAAAAAAAGTATTTATTTTCGAAATCAGATTTTCAAGTACTTTAAAAACTTTCTTAATTCTTAGTCTTTCTTAGTTTTTGTTTTTTTTTTTGTTACTGAATTTGGTTGTTTTATATTTTAATTGAAAGGACCAAATGTGATGATGTGGGATGATTGTTTACCATTATTAGATGTGTACATAAAAATTTCATAATAAATATGCGGTTACATGAATAAACACTTCATGTATTACCACCCGATACGGTGTGGTGTTTATTTAAGTAACTCTACCAGTATGATATTTAATGGTTGTGCCACAAACTGTCTTACCATTAAAATTGCTTTGGTATTATTGCAGTAAATATAATGTTGTTGCTGGTGACATTACATTTGGCCAAACAGTATTATGTATGTCGTTCCTTTCACTAAACAGAACTGTACAAAAAAAAATTCTGAGTAAACTGAAATGAATTGTTGTCAAGGACTTGGTATTCATATTACAAACCAACTTTTTGCCAGCTGAATAAATTTTAAAAGCTTTCACCATTGACATTATACTTTGTGTTAGGGCATTTAATACACTTCAAATGGATGTTTAACATTGACTATCATATTACTAAATGTACGATTAATTGTACTTGAACTTACTCTGGTAAACAGAAAATTATAATTTTATAAGAAAGACAGAAAAAAATTAAAAAGTTTTCTTGATTGATATGACATTGCTAGCAACAGTGATTCGTACCATTATGTCTGTGAATTTTCAATGGCGTTTTAATATTCTGCTAGGGATATCCACTTCAGCTGAATACGTATCAATTTTCTAAGAATTTAAATCGTATAATTATGACACGGGGGAGAAAAGACTTACCAAAAGTATTTTGAAAAACGTGTCTTTTAATTTCTTTTGAATAAGACGATCGTTGATGTTTAAAAACGCTTATAAATAAATGCAGAAGTATGAGACACTGAAAGAAAAAAAAGTTAATTAGAATGTGACAGTAAATAAGAAAGTTAATGTCTTTTAATTAACCATTGATTCTGTTATGTGGTTTCGTTGAAACTCAACAAGCACATGAACGTATGTTGAGCATATGTGAAATTTATGTTTCATGTTACTGTCTAATCATACGCTGCGAAGAGTCAAGTTCGAGGACAAAAAATGAAATGCAAATATAAAATTGTAATTATCTACGTATTCATATACATGAGTTTGTCCTATTGAATGTTACCTGGTAGAGAAATGGTATCCTATTAAATTGAGAACATACAACAGTTATGATGTACCGAGTAAGTTTCGTTATAAAAACATAATTTTCTATTGTTCCATATTTATTTAGTGAAATGATTTTCCATTATCAAGTAACAATTGTAACAACTGTATGGGATGGTAACAATATAAACATGAAATTGTTGAATTTTTGATTTTCCATTTTGAATGTAGTTTTATATGGGTTAACAATACTTCATATTGTCGTTGAAAATTGTATGGTGCTCCAGTATAAAATGGTACATTTTAGTTAGATTATAAAATGCACATTTCATTATGTTGACAATACACATGCAAATATCATATAATATTTGCATACCACACATACTTAGTTCGTATTTACCTATCCCCCAAAAACAAAATAAAAAGAAGAAAAACCATTGAATTCATTTATTTAATAATATGAAATTTGTTTTTTTTTGTTATTAATGAATTATTTATTTTCAGATGTTTGGAGCATTGGTGTTTGACAAACTGCCAATTGCATTCATTGGTAGTGGAAAATTATACCCATACGAATCAAATATAGATGGTTACCAAGTGATGCCGTGAGCCAAATTATGGAACAAAATTCGTCAATTGAAAATTGATGAACAAATGAAAATACTTGCCTCAATCAGAGTTGTTAGGCAACACACAGTACAAAGGGTATGGTAAGGATCAATGACATATTCATCAGCCACAATTAAACTTTGACTGTTGAATTTTTGATTTTTGATTCTTGATTTTATAGCTATTGGGCTGGTTCCTGTCAACATTTAAGTTACAGTCAAAAAGTTTATACTTTGTGAATGGAATTAAAAGTTGATGGCTCTTAAGCAATATTGAGGTCTTAAGCAATATTAATGAAGTCATTGCAGAAATTTATAAGACATTTTCCGATATGTCAATACGGTTACTATGATTACCAAGTAAATAATATTTTGCAGTTAAGGACAATTAATGCTATTGGTATTACCTGAGTTTAATTATAAATGTTATTCGGTCATTGTTTTTGATTATTTCAATTGAAGCGTATTTAGTTTGGATAGGTATCAATATTATGCTGAAAATTTTATAAAATTAATTTCAAAATCAAATAAATTTTGATTATACATAAGTAGCATAGAATTTAATATGCATGAATTGGTTCATTAGATAATTTTAATAGATTGGAAAATGAATGTATATAAATAAACTCAATAATAAGGCAATTATTTTATAAAAGTAACTGAGTAGTGTTAACATAATTTAATTCCTATATGCTATGCTGTACATAAGTACATAGATAAGATGAAATATGTAATAACATTTCAATAAAAGCTGTTATGTAACAAGAAATACATAAAATCTGTAGTTGTTTAACTGATTTGAGAAGATCACGTAGAAAGTGGCGCCCTCGGTGGCAATAATGGCAACTAAAAAAGTGAAACTTTTGAAAAAAAATTGCAATTTCATTCTCCTCTTCTTCTTCGTCCAGGGTCTCCCGATTTGAGTGCATAGTGGCGCCACCATCGGCAGATATGCCAACTAAAAAAGTGAACTTTTGGAAAATTCAAGTTTCAAAAAGTCTTCTTCTTCTTCTTCGTTGATCCTCGGTCCAAGTCACTAATACTAATGCAAATGGACACACCAACACGAAGCATTGATTACAACAACAATTTTGAAACTTTTGGATTTTCGGTAATTTTTTGGCTCCCCTTTAGTATAAGTGTTAGTGCACCAATACTAATGCAAATCGGTACACCGACACAAAGCATTGATTACAACAACAATTTTGGAACTTTTGAAATTTCAGTGATAATCTTGTAGTGTTCGTAATATCAGTCCAGGGAAGATAATTCTCCGAAAAGGATGCTTCCCTTCTGATGTTATGGTCGCCTGTTCCAAACTCTTTCAATTAGGACGAAATTTTCCTAAGAACGAAAAATTTCTATACTTTTCCTAGGAAATTGAAACAGGAGACCATAACATCAGCAGGAAAATATCCTCGTCACATAAATTGATGTGAAATTTCATTGATCCAATTTGGACCAAATATTTCCTGAAAAACTGAAAATCTCTTCAAGTTTTTCTCCGCGATTGGAACAGGCGACCATAACATCAGGAGGTAATTATTCTGAAATTTCCAAATTTCATTAATTGCATTTCCTGAAAACAAAAATATTTCATTTCCATTGCCCTGAAATCTGATTCCTAAAGTCAAACTGTAATCAAAATCAACTTGATAAATAAAACATCAAAGGTTTATATTACCTTATACTTTCCATATAACATTTTTTTTTTTTATTTCATTATGCGCTTTTTTATAAGTTTCATTTTAATGTTTTTTTTTATTTATTTGTTTAATTCTTAATCATCATTCATCATCAATTTTAATTCCTAATTAATTATCTTTCTCTCGTATTACATACTTGACTAAACGAGGGAAATTCATCATCTTTTATGATTTTCATGTTTTATTATTTTTTTGTTTGCAATTATTATAATAAAATTAAAATTATTTAAATAGTTGCAATCAGTACATTATTTTAAATATTATAATGCAATTCATATATCATTTTCATACATAATTTATTCTTAAATCCTTAACCATTAAATATTTTTTCTTGTTTTTTTTTTTAAATTTAGTCGTGTATTTAAATATGTTTCAGTGTGTTTTGAATGCTTCATAATATCTTATGTCAATTACTGATTTTATTTTCATGGAAATTTATGAATGTCATTATAAACTAACTTCGTTAATAGAAAAAAGAAAGAAATTGTATTACAAAACTTGTATTGGTTTCATCTCATCGTTAACGTAAAATTTATGTTTATCGTTATCATTTCATATTAATTTATGATATCAGGTTTTATGTATGTAAATGAATGTTTACTATTATTGAGAGTCTCTGTATTCAGTTAGTTATTTTCGTTTTGTTCCATTAAATGCATTCCATTTAATATTCATTACTATTAACTGGTAATTATCTTTATACAAAAAATAATAAACAAACATAAAATCACAGAATACAAAAATAATTAATCAAATGTGACTTATATTCGTACTAATTATAATGAACTTAATAAATAAAAAATAAAACTTAAATATCCACTATGATTTACCAACAGTAAATGATGAATTCATTAAATGCAATTATTCAACAATGGATTATAAATGTTTTGCAATTATGCGGCACACACATTGGAAACGATAAAGTTTTATCAATAATAAACAAAACTAAATAGAAAAGAACAAATGATCTAAAATAAATAAATTCTTTCGGATTACGGTAATTCTTATTATAGATCAGTTCCATTTATGTATTGAGAATTATGATATAAATCAGGTCAATACTTAAAACTTAGGTGAATTATAATGTTACTACTGCTCACTTCCATTAGTTGTTGTTCATCTTTCTCTCTCAGAGAAATAATTGTATTACATAACATGAATACAAGCAACACTAATGCACTCGTAACAGATGTACTGTATTTGAGTTGGATTAATCGCATTAATTTGAAAGTTTTGTTCATTTTTTTTTTTTTAAATTCAAATTATGTATGAATTGAAAATTTACAATCACCCAAGAGATGAGTACAGTGAAAAAAGAATGACTAAAACAGATAACAATGGAAGCAGCGAATGGAAAAAAAAAAAAAAAAAAAAAAAATGAACATTGTATTTCTTAACAACTTTAACGAATTTTCTATTGCACCGAAAATAAATCGAATATACCAACCACTAAGTTTTAACGGGCACACAATGGTAATATAGTGCGAATGCAGTGATTGCACAATAAAATCCTCTCGAACAATTCATAGAGAATTGTTCAATTGCAGTATTTCGTATTTTTGGGTAAGAGTGGATGGTTGCAATATGTAAAAAGTCGTTAAGAAAATTCTAAGTTCAAAATATATACGAACTCATTAAGTTTCTTTTGTTCCGTTTTCATTTGGAATTATATAAGGAATTGAGTATTACTAAGTAATGAAAAACTTATAACTTAATCCATTATTATTACCTTATTTTAAGTTTTACCGTAATTTTCCTATTTTACCAAAGGGATTTTATTTTTGCGTTTTCACCCAACGATTTGTTATTGTGGTAGAGTTCTAGTAATATTATTTGTTTGCGTAGAACGAAAACATTGAAACTCACTAAATGAGTAACGGAAAACATTCATGTTTTAATGAACTCTTTGACGTAATGTTCTGTTATTTCTTAATTTTTTTTTTATATTCAAAATCGTTTTTCTTTTCGAATAAATGTGTAACTGTAACAATGAAAACTGATTTAAACGAGTTCTCATATAAATAAGATTGTTTCTCTGTGTGTGTTTAATGCATTCTTACTTGAACATTTATACGATTTTATTCTTGGATATAATTAATGTCGAATAATTAATGGTTTGTAATTGACTGGTTCAAATATTCGATATAATTAAATGATATCGAATTTTATCGTTTGCCTCATTTTATTTGGTTGTTGTCATATAAATGAACTTAATAAAAAATCTAATTCTCTTAATACAGTAAATATTTATATGATAACTAATTAACCTTAAATATAAATTTGGTATCGTTACAATAAAATAAGAGTGAAAATACTATCAAATGTGTATATGAAACTACGAGTTAATTAAACAGAAGTTAAGAGACATGTTTTATATAACCAAATTGGATACCATTTAAGTGCTTTAATGTACAAATTAATTTTTAATCAATTGCAATGAATGAAAACTTCACGAAATATTATGCAACTGTTAATGTGTTTCCACTGTGTACAATTTTAATATTTTATGATAAAAATTCTGACTAAACGTTTATTTACATTTCAATCATAAATTGTTAAACATTTGGCAGTTAACTGTAAAACCACTATGGGAATAATTGGAATTTAAAATGAAAAAAAATTTACAATTTTCCATGTTACAAAAATTCATTTGTTGTTGGGGATAATAACCGCGAAAACAACAACGAATTCTTATAAAATTCACTGAAATGGATTTTTCCTGTTTTAATTAACTGACAATGTAGATTATCATGTCATCAGTGTTACAATGAACGTGAATTTTAATTCATATTGGATTGGATTAAAAATCATAGTGGTTGTCAGTCAAATGTTTTAGTATGATGAAAAGTAAACCGTTGCATAAATTCATTATAAAAATGTTATATAAAATATGAATGATAATATGTAATGGTAATAATCCATAGTGAATGGTTAACTTACAATGAAATTTTTTTTTTAGGTAAAAATCTTTTACAATTCGTTAATAAATGTAATTCTCTCTATTTCTTTAAGTTTCATTTGAATTAATGATAATGAAATATAGAAGAAAACTTGTTTTATGTAATTGATGTCTTTCATTAAATAGAATATCGTATAAATATCAATTAATTATGATTAAATTCATAACATTTTGTTAAATAGTTGATTAGTTTAATATGAAATTGTCTTTTTTCTTTTAAAATTAAATGATAAATAAATGGAACAAATGATGAACAGTCTTTGGATGTGTGTGTCATGTATTCGCGTTCTTATTTTTTAATTTTTATCGTTTGCCAGTGTATTTTTCTCATTAAAAATATCATCTTCTTATTAACGTTTTTTCTTAAAATCGTAGAAATTAAATGTTTTTTTTGAATTAGATTATCATTGTGTCTGTGTGTTCTGGTTTTAATTGCAACAGTTAATAAATCAATTTTAAATTTTTCTGAATGCATCTAAAATACTTTTCATTTATATGTGACTTTAATTATGTTTCATTCAATAATAATTAACTATTTCTCTTTTTTAAATTTCAATCATTTGACTATTTGATTTATATACAGGATTATTATAAATGTTATTCTAAATGCATTTCAATTAGTTAATTTATTACTTCTTATTAGTTTAAACGTTTACATGTGAATGACAAAATCAATTGATTTATCGAATGTTTTCACACGAATTTTCAATGATTACCGTACATTTGGAGACAAAAAAAAAACAAAAAGTATTTATTTGCATTCATAGGCAAAACTTGATAACATTTAACGGTTGATTCTCATTTTATCTATTCTTTAATTTGATTAAGAACAAAACAAATTGGAGATGAATCATTAACATGAAGAATATTCTCACTTAACATGTTTTCGGTTATCATTTCAATTACATTCAATTGGTAAAATGTTATTTTTAACTCGTACAATGGCATTTCTATTTAAGTTTAAAATTGGAATAATCATCAATTAATAGGTACTGGCTTAATTTAAATGTGTTACCATAAGTAATTCATCTCATTTATTTTTTTTTATCATTAAACTACTTAATTATCAATCTTAATTATTAATATTCACATTTACAAATACTTTTTCTTTTAATATCATTTATAATCTTCATCTCATCTTCATATACTTAATGTGATTTAATTTTTATTTTTTTTTTTCAATTCGAATATGAGATTTATCTTTTTCTTGTCTGTGTGTGTAGATATTTATCAATCATTCTTATCTAATGCAATATTGTAAATAATCGAATACAAAATGCATTTAAAATTAAAATTAAGAAATCATAATGAAAATCTTATATTTTCTATTTTATTTCACGATGAATTAACATAACTCATATTGAAATCATAAAGTCTCACTCACATTCTACTACTATCCGCGAATGCATTCCTCGTTTTTAACTTAAAATTCATTACAGAATATTAAAAGTTTTCCATAATCTACTTTAATAATACGAACGGCGATTTACGTGAATTAAATTATTTTCTTCTTCTTTTCATTTTTTTTTTTTTGGTTTCTAGCAATCATTCATTCAATAATTTTTTTTTTTATCGTTATTCATATCTGTGTTAATTAGATTTAATAGTAAATTTTTCTCATCGAGTGTTTATACTTATAATTCTGTATATAAAAAAGTCAAAATTAAATTTATGAATCCATTGGTTTTAATGCTACATTTACATATAAATGCACAATTATGTAATTTACTAAACTCTTTTTTGTTATTTCCCATTTAATTTTTTTTTTTTATAAAATCGTTGATAATTGTTAAATTTTATAATATTCATTTTTGTTTGATAATAATTCATTTATTTTTTACGTTAGATGAAGAAAGATGACTACTAATTTTTAATGTCTATAAATGAATCCATATCCATTCATTATAATTTTTTTAATTAATAAACTTATCGATTTAATACTGGCCGACACAAATCATTCATTTGAAAGGCCCATTTTATAATATTCATCTATTTTGGTAGACCGTTTAATGTTTTGGATGGTGGGTGAGAGTGTGAGTTAATGATATCTCTTCTACTGTACCAAAGAGATTTTTAGAGAGATTTATCTATCTATCCCCTTTTGGATAATTACGATTAATTTTCAGTACAGCAGTTGGATAACATACAGAGACACACACACTGGTACCGTTAATCGGATAAAGATATTTTCGTAAAATTGCAATTATGCAATTATTTGAATCGCATAAAATTTTATCATTTTATGTGTATATCGTTCCATATGTAAAATGATAAACACACTCTGACGTATCTTCATATCATAATTATTCTGAATTATACCTCTAACTCCGTCTGTCTATTAAATCCACTTTTCTATACTGTACACATATGATTTTATAAAACACTTTGAGCCATATGTATGTTATGCATTATGTTTTTTACCATAAATTGGGATTCATTCAGTTTTATCTCATTACTACTCTTAAATACTCTTGTTTGTTAAATTGTTTTTTTTTTTTTTGTTTCTTAATTTTTTGTTTCTTTTCATTTTTAATATATAAATCAGTTTTATAAAGTCAATTCATTAAACTATATACTTGTATCAATATTTAGTCCGTGACCATTGGCCATGTTAATAAATTTATATTTATAATTCATCCAATTCATGATGGTGTATTTGATCTGTACCATACATATTGGCTAATTTATCAAAACGAGGGCCCCAAGCGCCCAGATGATCATATTCTTGTGTCTCATCGTCTGTACCTAAATATTTTCAAATAGAAAATCAGTTATCAATTGGTTTACCATTAATTTTTATTTTATTTTTTGTGGGTCAAACCAAATATCTACTCGACTCTTTTGATTTGTCTTGTTTTGTAAAACCTCTCCCCTCCCTATCAGTCATAAGTCAATTATATGAGTATGGCCAAAATGATTTTTGCGTTTTAACATTTTCTCTCTATATGAGATAAATCATCATCAATTCGGTTATCCCAAAGGCGTAACTAGAGAATTAAATATTATTTTACTTTGCAGTTGAATTCACATTTGACGGTTTATCGATTTGATAACAAACGATGTGGGAATTTTATCATTGGAAAAATTGAATGGAATCAACGGAATTACGGTTGAAATCACATCAATTTTCGTTATGACCGATAAGGAGGAATGAGATATTATTGACCAACTCTAATGGTCAGATTGTACTAATCAAAGATTACAGAGCGAAAAAAATAAATAAATAAAAAGAAAACAGAAAATATAAACAAAATAAAAAAAAAAAAAAAAAGATTTTCGATTACTCACCAGAGGCCAAGGAGCTTAATGAACCAGCTGTACTACCACCACCCTCATAAGCGTAATTTCTCAGATCATCGAATGGTGGTGCATTGGGATCAGCATCAGCCCGTTTCTTATGATCTTCAATAAACATACCAACATTTGGTTCTTGACCAGGCCCTAATGTCATTACCGGATCTATTCAAATGGAAATAAGTACAGATTAGTTGAAATAGGAACATTTTCATTTTACTTCTTAATAAAACGGTTCGGTGGCTAACCACAGACAAATGAAAAATTTTGATTTTTTGATTCAACGCATCAAAAGATTATAATTTCTTTCCATTTTTCTTCTAAAGAAAATTAAAACACAATTTCTTCGAAGGATCTAATGGATGTCTAATATGACAGCCAGAACATAATATATTCATAGCATTAAAAGAGAATAGTCTACTTACACATAATTGGCATTTTACATTGTGCCAATTCAGGTGGCATTGGACCACCTATCGGTATTTGAAGTGGTGTGATATCAAATGCTGTCATATCATCCTCACCGCCACCTTCATCATCATAATTGATAATATTTTCGCGTACATCATCATCCGGTCCTGGATACTTAATGTGAGCCTCACGTCGTCGATTATAGACAACGAAGACAAGCACCAATACTATTTTTTTATGGAAGGTAATAAAATTGATGTGTAACAAAAGAAATAAAACGAAAATTAGTAAAACAAAATTCAATATTGATAATATTTATAGATTTTAATGCAACAGTAAATTGGAAACACTCGTTTCAATCACGTTGATGGTAAAACTCGTTGTATTAAACACTCTCTCTCTCTTGTTTTATAGTGAAAAAACGGTTTTGCTCTTTCAATTTTTGTCATTTCAATTTATTATCTCTGTTATGTATTTTATTATGATTTTTATACCAGCAGCTATACGTATTTACATAAAATCATTATCACATTTGGAGGTTTTTATGATGTTCTATGATAAAATACACGTCGACATATAGTTCGAAGGTGTATAATGTGATTATCGTATAGAATCCACTTTTAGATTCATACAACATACGTGTACATTAATTTTAATGGAAATTTGTAATAATTTTAACAGAATTTAATTTCACTGTTAAACTAAAAGCATGGATTTTTCCCTTCACTTCTTTTTTTTTTTGTATAAACCACCGGTTTTAATGGTTATTACATTGAATATAAATTATTTTCTGGTGAATATTCACCACTAATTTTCAAATGAAAAAAAAAAAAATGGAACTAAATTTACTGCTAATAAAAGAAGTAATCATGTAATAGCATAACATGTAATGAAACTAGTGTAACATTCTATGACAATAATTACAGTCTAAAATTGAATAAAATATTTTTATTATTTATAAACAGTTAAATATTCTACGTGCATTATTGTTAAATAATATTAAATTCTTTGCGCTAATTATGTGGTTTTTTTTTTCAAATTATTGGTGAACATGGTCAGATCGTTACATTAAAATTTCATTTCAATTGAATATAGAACAAAAAAATAAACAGTAAACCGTAACAAATATATAAATATTCCCATTCAAAAATAAAATACGAATAAATTAAATGGAATAAGTTTTTTTTAATGTTCATTAAACATTAATGTGTAACATTGATTTAATTGGAACTACGAATCTGAATTTTATATTTCCAATTTATGGTATAACAAAATACTTATAAAATGTGATTTTGTATTGAAAATTAACGGGGGGGAATTAAAAAAAAAAAATAACAAAATCAAATAATTTTAATTGCATTGAATTAAAACGAAATATTGAAAGAGATAAAAACACAAAACTAATGATATTAAATACCTTTAGTTTTTGCCAGGTGAATATTTCACTAATGAGAGTTTATTTCGTTCTAAAAAACATGTTTTAAATGAATAAAACAAAAAATTTGTATTGAATACTTACATATGAATGAGCTGGCACAGATTAGAACAGCAATAACAAAATCACGGCTTGGTGTTGCAGTTGCTAATGATTCGTACTCACAATAAGTCCCACCATAACCCATTGGACAATGGCATTCAAATTTTCTTGGTGGATTATAATCATGACATCGGCCACCATTTTCACATGGAAATTGTAGACATTCATTCTTATTCACACATTGACTACCAGACATACGGAATCCAGCCGGACATCTAATCATGTTTTGCATTTTACAGTATATTTAAGTGCGTTGATATTATACATAATAAATAACGTGCATATTTTGTTGCGGGGAATTGGGGGATGATTTCATTTAACAGAAAACGTTAATTAACATGAAAAAGAAATAAAAGTTATCAAGTGATAAATAAATTTGGAAAATAACAAAGAAAAAAAAAATACCAAAAGTACAAATGATAATTCATTAATGTAATTAAAATGTAAGAAGAAAAGTAAAGTTGTAATCTAAATGGATTATTAATTAGTTGGTAAAACAGATAAGAAACACATATTGTCAATGATATTAATTAATGATTGATTGAACTTTATCAAGTAACAAAAACTAATTGATTTCGATATTTTCATCTCAATTGATAATGAATCGTTCCTAATGACATAAAGCACATCTTATGTTTATTCTTGATGATGGTTCACTACATACTTACCTTGTAGTACCTTTGGTACGTGCAAAATTTAATTTGATTTCATATTATTACGACCCAAAAATAAAGTGATAGAAAAACAGTAAATGTGATTTGTATAGTTTCACAATGAACAGAAAATTTTCTCATTTATCTCTTGTTAAAGATTCTCGTTTATCAACGATATCAAATTCACACAGAGCAGCTCTGTTTGAATTCCCAATATATTGGCAGATTTAGGAAAAAGTTACCAGCAAAAATCTAATACAGAAAAGTCAAAGAAATCACAGAATCATTTACTATCAGATTCTGTCAACTTTTTCTCATTTACTACTATCCCTGTGATGTACACAATTTAAATGCATCCGAATGTATCAAAACTCTTCAACTTATTCATTGAAATGAGATAATTTTTTTTTTTCTTCGTTGAACATATGTGATGGCAAGTGAAACACATACAGTTTATTCTTCATTTCTTTACATCACTAGGAAGAAAAGATTAAACGCGAATCTTTACAAATAAAAAAAAGAAAGGAAAAATAAGACGAACATTTTCTGTTATGGAAATGAAAAACTTTCATTGGGTATAAAAGATATACACAAAAACGAATGTTCATATAAAAGCACCGTTTAAGGATGAACTCTTATATATTTGAATGATATTTTATCACATATTTTAACTTGATGCTGCTATTGATAGCAATGGATAGTGATTTATCTGTTAAATTGTTCACAGTAAATTCATATAAATGCGAACATGGCAAAATAACAGTTCAGTAAACTCTTAAAATTGCTACAATATTTACAGATAGAAGAACGTTTTTACTGTGATATATAAAACGAAATACAGAATTCATTTGAAAATGACTTCTTCTTCAAACTACGAATATTCAAAAGGTGTGGATTTGAATGAACCGAAAGAAAAAAAAAAACGTAAATAAATTGAAGTTAAGGTGAGATAGAAAAAAAAAGAAAGAAAACTTGTTAAAATGAATTACGTTTTATTTGTGAAATGGTAAAATATCTACTTGACTTAATGCTATACAGCATTACATATCTATAGAACGTGCTCATGCATTAACGAATTTTCCATTATTATTGAATTTTCAATAACTGTGTGTGTTTTACTTTAACCATTACATATATACTTATTGTGGAACTTTACCAAGGGCAAAATTGGGAGAAAAAAAAATGAACATCCTTAACGATGATACACCGAAAAAAAAAGTTACCAAATCTCAATAGATGTCTACCTTACGCGGATTGTAACCGTCGTCCACTGATGAATCATCTAACGTGCTAGATGTGAGTTTTTCTGTTTTTCTTATTCGTGAATGGGCAAAACGTAATGTCTACTAAGGCTCTACAGATAACCAATCTGTTATTCACCCTCACGGAGAAGTGAACATAGATGGAATCTAAAGAAAAATCTTGCTAATGATTAAAGTTTCGTTTTTTTTTTTTGGTGGATGTAACGAACTGAGATAAGAATTATGAACATTGAACTATAAATTTTCTACGTAATACATAAAAAGTCATTTTGATTAAAAATTAAGGCATTTGAGCGTGCAAAGTGTGGTATATTATAAAACTAATTAATAATCATGTCAAGTAAAATTTAGGAGAAAATAGTTTTCTTCAAATCTTATGTAATTAATCTTTTTGGTATGCAGTTAATATACGATTGATAATAAAAGAAACAGCCATAATTTAAAGTACATTTTGTGACTGCATTTGCATGAAGGTGACACATACTCTCACTTCTTGGTTCTCGTTGAATGAAATATGAATCATAAATGAAATGCAAAAACCGTGTATTCTGTACGTGAAATAACAAAGAGCAGTTATGAATTGTCTTTTTCACTATGCGAATCGTGAAAATGAACAGCAGACTGAATATCATTGAATGCGAATATTCAATTGACGCTGGGTGAGAAATTCAGTTTTGTTCACAAATTTGTATTACCATCACGGATTTTAACGGATGAAATTGTTTGATATAAAATGAACTTTTCCTATTGTTGACATACAATTAAATCAAAACCGTTGGAAAAATTTTTTTTTTCTTGTTAAATTATGTTCGATGCATTTTCATGAGAAAACTGATGAGCTTTTTCACAATTTTTGTTTGGAAATTAGCTTTGAATTAAATTATTTAAATTTAGTTGAAATACAATTCTTCTTTATATTTCCTCAGGATGAATGGACGATGCATTGAATTGTTTTTTGTTATTAAGTGAAAATGAGGAAAATATTCATTCAATGAAAATCTTATGAATTTCAAAAGAGACGTGCAATTTCCTTCAGTTTAATTTCAAAGCAACACAACAAGGAAAGAACTGTATTTGATGTAAAAAAATTTCAATATTTTCATGGATTTAAATACTCGAAAATAAATTACAATTCACTGATAATCATTTTCTTTTTCTATTGTATCTTACGTGAAACGTAACAGAGCAATTATGCTCAAAAAAATTCAATGACTGCAGTGGTTTTGATGCAGCATTAACGATTCTTATGATTATCTGATATTTATACAAATAAAATTCCAAAGCTCTCATGTAAACAAATTACAGCCAGATGAGTTTAATGTTGATTGAATTTATGAAAATACTTTGAATAATATTCCAACGTCAAACAACAGATAGAAAACTTTTTTAACGATTTTCCATATTTTACTTAGTGGCTTTTTACCGAATAAAATTTTCACAATTTGTAATCTGTTTTTTACGTTGAGATTTTTCTTAAAAAAGATGGAAAAATTTAAATGGAATTGAATTATTGATGAAAATAACAAAATATTAATGTCATGGTTAACAATACTGACTTTTTTCGCCAAAAAAACCATTTAATTTGAATCAAATATTTAACAATTGAAACATTTTCTGAGAAAATTTTCCTTCAAAATAATAATTGATCTGATATGAAGTGGTTTTATTCAAATGCATCTTAGTTGTTTATTTGTTGAAAATGGCAACGATTCAATTTGCTTGTTTACTTGTACATTGTCATAGTATTCCAATAGTGAAAAGTTCATTTCATTCAATTGAAATTTCCCATCAACAATTTTGATGCTTCGTCAGTTGATGCAGTTTAATGGTAAAACGCGAAAAACTATTTGTTTCTTTTTCGTTTAATGTATTGCTCTTACTTAATATCATTAGAAGGCAAACAAGGATGGCTGCCATTGCTCCCATACTAAGTTTTAATGTTTGTCCTTCCTGTATTAGTTCACAATTTTCACCAACAAATCCATCTGAACAAACACAACGGTATCGAAGTTTTGGCTCCAAATTAATGCATGCGCCACCATTTAAGCATGGCATATCCAAACATTCGTTACGATCTGTACATCCTTTACCATCTGGTGACATAATACGGCCTTCTCCACAACTGAACGTAAGAGTTTTGTTTTAAGTTCAATATGGAAAAAAATAGTTTAATTTAATATCATTTGGTTAATGTTTGGTATTATACAACAAACTAATAGCATATCGCTTCTTCTCTATCAAGTGGAGTCATCTAAACTCAAAACGCATAATTTAACGATTTTAATCTGCATAAAAATCAAATTTTCTGTGAGAAAATTAAAAATAAAAATTCCATTTTTGGGGTTTAAAAATCAACAAAAAAAAAACTAGAAATTTTCTTCACCACATTAAATGAAACTTTAAAACTGCAATTTTGTTTTTTATTTCAATTTTGGTGTACCAAAAGACCCAAAAAAAAAAAGTAAAATAAAAGTTCATAACTATAATTTATTTGTCGATGGTGCATAGAGGATGAAACAAACAGAAACAAAAATTGGGAAAACTTTTAATGATGGTGAAAAATGTTGAATGAGTATAGTTAAAATGTTCCATTTTCATGGGTGGGTGAGAAAATTCATGTAAGGATGATTGTGTGTTTTAACATTGTTTACGGTCGTACATTTGATGGTCGGTAAATTTTATGCGATTCGCTTTTTTGTATTTATTCAATTTATTTTTAAAAATATTCTTTTAGTTATGAGAATCGATTATTTTACTCATCCAATTTGAAATGAATTATCAAATTAATGTTATATTGTTTGTATCGTGGTTGAATGTTAAAAATTGTACCGTGTAACAAACTATTTACGTGTCCAATAAAGTTTTTTAATTTTATTTCCATTTATGTTGGCGAAACAAAGAAAAAAAAAAAAGGAAAAGTAAATTTTCACCAATAATGGACATGAACGTATTGAAAAGAAATTTGGAATGAAATCAACATGCTGAATGTGCAACAATTTCATTTATACATCGATATTTAATTAATTTCATAAACATGAACACATACGGGAATTAAATTAATGAATTCATATTATTCCGAAATACAAAAATTGAATTTAATGGAAATTAATTAAACCGTGTCGAACAATATTGTTGTTTGCTTCGAATAAAACCAGTGGATTGGTTCATTTTTGTTGTGACATAAAATGTTCAATTAATAGTGAATAAACGAAAGAAAATATTAAAACATTTTAAGTATGAGAGTTTCACGGATATGGGTAACATGAAACTTTCTATGCTAATTACTCTTTCCTTTTTAACGTAACATTTTCCGCATAACCTCATCACACAAAACATTTACGCTGTACTAAATGGAGAAATCGTTAGATTTTACGTTACGAGTAACAACCAATATGTGCACAAAAGTTAGTTGGATAAAGTTTTTCTCTTTATCAGATTTAGAAACTAATTTTCACTAAATATTGTAATTTCAACGTTATGTTACATGATTTTGTTTATTTTTTTTTTATGTTGCCAATAAAATCATCAGTGTTAACAATATCAGAATATTAGAAAACATTATGTTGATTATTTTATTATTAAAATATTGTTCTTTGGGACTAATCCCTTATATCACTAACGTATGGATCCTTGTTGGTTTCGAATGATTTTTTAAAAAATCCCTAACAGGATGCAAATATTTATGTGACAAACTTAACGACATACTGAAGTTAAACATAAATATTTATTCAACCATTTAGAATCATGTATGGATCATAAGAGGCATAAATTTAATCGGTTTCGTTCCTAACGTCTGGTTATGAGAAAATCTTTAGCTTTTCTGAATCCGGTGTACTGTATTATTATTAAGGGAAAAATGAAAATAAATCACATCGATCAATTCCAAATTGATATATCGTTGAATACTGATTTCATTCATTTTACTTCTGATTTCAGATTTTCATCTATTTATGATATTTGAACAAATTTTCATTCATTTAATGGGAATTTATTTATGTTGTATTTCATATCACGGTTGATTTTTCTTTAACATTCAATTTATCAATCAGTTGATAGATTCTTACTTATATTTTCCTGTATATTAAACATTGAACCGATTTCGAAGGATTGTCGTACCCAATTGAGTCCGTCAAATCACGTAGTGGATAGGACAACATACCATTTCAATTGATTGGTAGCTCAAAAAACTAAATCTCTGACGTTTCAAATCAATACTGTGGCTGAATTCCGTGGAAAAGAGATGCCACATTACTGATGATTTCGTATGGTGATGATGGTTGATTCCAATGGGGTTGATATCATTTGAACGTTAAACTTTATTTGCTACCACATCATATGATTGGTATTCCCAGTTATTCGATATTTTTGTATCAGTTTACGTTAAATATTCCACTTTTCTTTTCATTATTTCTTCATTCCATTTGTTACCACATTTCGAATATTTATATATCCATAGTCAGCAAATGTTATTTGCCATTTATTATCATTTTTTTTTCTCTCTTCTTTGCTATGTGCGCCCTCGTTAACTAATGCCAATACGATATATCATCATTCAAATGTAATATAATATTGGAACCGGTTGAGAAAAATACTCAACAAAAATGATGATTTATATTCGATCCGTTTACTGACATATCGGTTCTTTATTAGAACACACACATAAACATAGATATTATTATAACATTTAATGCGAGGATAATGTTGTACCTTTTATTTGACTATAGCCAAAGACTTGCTATAGATCGAATGAAACGAAATGGAAACGAAAATAAAGAATGGATGATTTTGGTGGGTATGAAAAAAGTAAATAATACGCACCATCATATGAATGGAATATTTAGGGAATTTCAACAATTCGTTGAGATCCATTTCATTTGAAAGATTAAATACGAAATTTCCACGTAGTTCATAGATTAAGATATTACCCCATCGGATGAATTATTGGCTGGTTATCATTCGAAATGACATGGCCAACACTGAAAATCGTTCTTTGGAAATGTATGATTGAAATTTCTTAAATTTAACCGGATCAGTACTGTTCAATATTATCGTATTGAATACATTTTGATGAGATAAATCCCATTACAGTTGATGCTGTGAATGAGTGAAAGATACAACCATTATTGACTTCATGTTGAATTAAGTTGAAAAGTTCAAAGTACTTTAACTGGTTGAGAGGGGGTTTCGGTTTTTATACCATGATGGATGAGTCAATTTTAATTTAATTTAATGTTATTTAAATTCAATTCAATGGTTCAAAATGTGCATCAACAATTAAGTCAACTATATGTTGAATAAAAAAAAATATGCAGAATAATCTCTTTTCTGTTGTTGGTATTCAATTCAATATTCAATCAATTGATTCAAATACCAGTTGGCTTCAAGAGTCTCGTGGTTTCAATAGGAATCTGTCAGTTCAACTCTGATGAATGGAACATTGTTCCATTTATACACCATGGATCACTCATTGCAAACCGATACAAATAAACTTCAATTGAACAAGTGAATCGGTTGAAAAAATATATCGAATTTTTTGGTTATTGTTGTTGTAATTCTATGTTTTTGCCCCATTCAACCCCATTGAGTCTTTTTCATTTCAATTTGGACGCCACATAGTGATCAGTATTGCCATTCTTTATTCATTAGTTTCAATGTTTTTTAAAACATATTGAATTTAGTCTGGCGGAAAAGTAAATTAGAAAATTTCATTTCAATTATTTCGTTGGTCTTTCATATATGAATTTTCTCTAAAAAATCCAATGAATACTTAGATACCATTTGAGATAAAATAATCTAGTCATTGTTTGTAGTTTTTTACTCATCCGTTTTGTTCTACGATTTTATACAGTTAAAATAAAAATAACTGAATGAGTTAAAGTTTTTCTCTATTTTCCACATAATTGATATGCTTTACTGTCACTGATTCAAATGAATGTATTTTGTGTTAGAAAATGTAAAGAATTGTTTATGTTTTGTGTATGGAATTTATTCAAATACACACATGAGATTTGAATAACACATGAGATGAAATTATGTGAAAAGGACTTCATTTTTTTTATATGAATTTATATGTGTTGATTGTACTAAATCATCACCCTAAAGGTGAGTTTGAAATACTAAATAATGAAATAACTTTTTTTTTGGTTATAGAAAATGTATGCAAGTTAACTCTAAAATAATAATAATAATTTTTTGTTGAGACTTACGTGCATTCATATTCATTCCATAGATCAACGCATTCAAATGGATCTGGACAAATAACATTGGAGCATGGTTTATTCGATGGACAATTACGTTCAAGATTTCTTGCCATTGTGGCTTGACCCCATTGAGTTCCATTCATTGCTGGCGGCAGTGGTAAATGTTTACCCTCCAGTCTGTAAATAGAGAAAGAGAATTTTATAATGCAGTTACTGGTTGACTATTCTACAATTTGGTTTCAATAGTTTAATTTTATCGTCATTTTAATATATTCAAATCATCCATATAATACGAGAGTGAAAGAACCATGAATATTATTTCTATTGAATTATAGCAGCGGCAAAATTTTCCATTCAAACATCAGAAATTGGTGGTTTTGGTAATTTTGGTTAGCAGCACCCACACGGATTAGCTAAATGTATGGCTTTAAAATTCATTTGAAAGACAATGAGGATAAAACTCATTTTAGGAGTGAAAACCAACCGGTTTGGTAAACTGTGTAATACTGTGTATGCGGTTGGCGATTATCAATTGTTCGTCTTCACCTAAACATCATTGGTTTTGTTAAATACCACATAAACATTATAAAACAGCATATTCATGATTCTATTCAATCAACGTTTTACACCGATAGTGGTTTTTCCTATGTTGACCAAGACAAATTAATTGATTTATTCGGTTTTCAGATGATGACACATTGTTAAAAATCCGAAAATTCAATTCAATTCTTATTAAAACAACAAATTATAATTAAAATTGGTAAAACACCACTGAATTAATAGAACAATAAAATTTCAAAAATGGTGTAAAATCTCTAATAAAGTTGAACTTACCGAATGTCATCTAAACAACTCTTCTGATAGTCAGCGTATACTTCGAATGTACGTACACCAGTGTATTCGGCTTTACCACCAGCATAAACACCTTCTTGTTTATCAACCAATAGCCATTGATGTCCATCATATTCAAATGTTTCATTGTACCGACGTCCTTCACCACCGTCCAATTCTAATGTAGCCGCAGAACCATAACGATTGACACGTACCACATGCCATTGACCATCATCAACACCGACTGCATTCAACCACAAATCCTTTTCTTCAGTACGCAATGAATTTAAATTATAACGGAAATGTAGACGAGCATCTTTAATTTCCAATATACCATATTCACGATTGTGTTGATCACTAACACGGAACAATTCACCATGTTGTTCTCTGGTACGGAATCTTAATTGAATTTGTGTTGAAAATCGATCCGGTTCAAAACTGAGTGCATATTTAACATAACTCTGTTGTTTGAATGTTGTCGGTATTGTTGGTACATTACATGCTGGACCAGTCCAACCAGGTCGACAATGGCATCGTGCTTCACTGAAACTGCCAACACAATCTCCATGTTCCCAACAACGGGCAGTTTGTTCACTTTGGCTGCATACCTCTTCTGTTTGTGGACATCCGGCTACACTGTTTCTTGATAATCCCGGATGGGCTAAATCATACAGTCTACTGTTGTGCACTAAATTTCTAATACAACCATCAAATCCTTTACCAGCTGGCATATATTGCCAATGATAGTGTGTCGGTTCAAATGATTCACGATATAAACCACCGATTTGTAGTGGTGCATTCACATTCAAATATTCATTAAATGGTGGTATTGTACCTCTCGCTTGACACGATGAATCATCAAATTCTGGTGGTGTACCATCCTCTAATTCATTTACTTCAGCCGATTTACAATAGTCAACCACTAACCTCACATTTTCTGTATCCCAAAAGATATCGATTCGATGCCATTCACCATCGTCTAATGATTTTTTCGTTTTAACACGTAACTCTAATGTACCAGAACCAAAATCAATCAATAGACGTGGAAAACCGCGTTCCAATTCCAATGAAATAAAATCAGACACTAACATTTCTTCACGTTCCGGTGGTACAATTGGTCCATTATATAAAATCAAACCGTCTGATTTTCTTGTGATAAATTCTAAACTCAAATGTGAATTATCGCACATTTCTAATGGTGGATACCATGCCCATCCATTACCACGGAAACTACGTGTTGTTTGTTGGCATCGTGGTCCTGTATAACCTGGTGGACAAGAACAAACTGGACCATAACGAGTTTCTACACAACGTCCTTTATTGTAGCACTGCATGTTACGACATGATTCACTTTTACTAAAGTTTCGTGCACCACAAGTACATTCCGCTAGTACATCAACTCGTACACCGACCAATGCTGTTTTATTTGCATTCACCATATAAGGCAACGAACTGATATCCAATGTATTCGTACATGAACCTTCACACATTTGATTTTCATAGAGGCACTCATCAATACCAACCATCGTAATATTGATGCCAACATCTTTTTCAATGTCTTCACGGTGCATCAATACAATACCATTCAGTCTAACTGGCTTATAATATGGTGAACCATGAGCCGAAAATCTAATATCCGTTAATGGTGGATGCTTTCTACGTAACTGTACACTAAATATATCAACATTTTCACGGTCAGTATTCAATAGATCAGCCAATTTATCACGAAAACGTTCTGCTTTACTCTTTATCAATATTTGATTACGATAATTCCATGTCCGTATAAAATCTTCATCGGTGATATCAGCAATACGAATTGAACCAGAATTTATGATTGCCTCATGTGGTATTTCACGTACCGTAACTGTTACATTAGCTAGTACATCATCCTGTGTATGTTTACGATCATAAACTTTGAATTTTAAAAAGTACTTTCCTTCACGTGTATTCGCTTTCATTGTTATCATACCAGTGCCTTCATCTAATTTAAATCTTGGATGTTCTTGATCACCCCAATAGAACTTCTTATCTGGCAGATCCCAATCATCTAAATCGTATACATAAACACGTCCAATTTGTGTATCGGGTGCTTGACCCTGATAATTATATACGAATATATCCTTTGAGCCTGGCTGCATTTTATTATCGTTTACATCACCTATGACCACTGTTAATGTACTAGTGCCAGTCATAGCTGGATTACCATGATCTTTGATAACAATTGGTATCAAATATTCTTTTTGTTGTTCACGATCAAAGGACCGTAGTGATGATACAATGGCCATACCATCTCCATTAGCACCCTCTGTTAAAATGATATAAATAAAATATACGATTTGTTAGAAATCAATTATTCAACATATCAAATGGAATGGAACAAGATTTTATTGAAATATTCAAAGTACATAAAAGCACAGTGTTAGGAGTGTGATGGTTTTGGTTTATTCTCCAAAAACAGAATAGTAACTAAGCAGAGTGCCTGAAAAGTGATCTGCATAGATGAATTGGTACAGTATATGAATTCACTTTTGACTTTTTGCTTAAGACTTTTCTATAACAGTAAAAACCACAGAATTTCCTAATATTGAAGCAATTATATATATTTTTGGTTTACTCGTTATATTTACGGTTTAATAGTTTTTAAAGAGGCATGCAGTACATGTTGCTTCAAATTTATCAAACAATAGGAAAATTCAACCAACTATTACCTCACAAATGAATAAATGTTAATATAATCAAGAAATATTCAAACTATATGATATTGTTCTTTGCCATTAGTATTCACTTTACGGTTTTCTCAACTAAAGAATAGAAGAAGTGGCTCTTATAAAATCGTTATTCGTCTTCAGTTGGTTGCACATTACCCATCTTTTTTTGGGGAGGTATAACTTTAGAACCCAATAAACTCTTATTAGATTGGATGGTACAAATTATTGTTAGTTGTTAGGTTATGTAGTTTTAAAATATCTTCACGTTCAAATGTGCATATTGAATGTACAAAACAAGAAATGAACAACTCTCTATCTATCTTAAAGAAAACCACATAAGAAGAAATAATATTTTTTATTTTTTTTCTATTCATGCTTAATGTTATAAGTAAAATGAGACACAAATCGAATATAACAGAGATAGTTGTAAATCCTTGAACTCATTGTGTATGCTTCCTTGGTTTGGTTTTATCGTTCACTATTTTATCAAACAATTTTGCCCTTCGAATTGTGGAATATTTTAAATCATCTTACATAAAATCTTCGCTTAACATGAAGAATGAGTATTTGCCAATTTAAATTTTTACCATAATTTACCCAATTCGTGATTCTATTTATTCATACTTTTCACCTATTCATGGGAAATTTCCTATTCAAGAGAGTTAAATTATAGTGAAAAAGAATAACAATTCCATGAAAATCACTGATTGTTATTGAAATAAAAGAACCAGATCATGTAAGATTTAATGATACTTGTGGAAATGAAAATTCTTATTGTAGGAGCCACAAAAAAAGGATTTTGTTTTTTCATGCCAGCAATAATAATAAATAATAAATGAAAACGTTCTCAGCAAACGAAACGAAATAAAAAACTGAAAACCAGCAATAAAATCCATTTTCTATTTCTATAAATTTTCTTTAAAAGGGATACGCGTGTTATTTGATACATTCAAATGTTGCATATTTCAGCATAAAAATCGAACAAAGTCACAAAAAAAAAAATGGAAAATAATAAAAACATATTCTCACTCAAGAGTATCATAGTCAATATCATATCGCATAAATTTATAAAATTATTTCGCCGATGGCAAAATTCTATTTTCAGTTGCAAATTCCTATGAATCGTCTGTTATTTTGTATTCAAATTCACGTGTTAACAATATTAAAGTGAAACCGTACTGTACCAATTCTTGTCACTTATTTCAAATGAAACACAATAATAAAATGGGAAGCGCCAAAAACATCATGTGGAAAAAAATTCATGGAATTCCAACCAGACAAAAAAAAAATACAAAATTGTTTATGGTACTCACTTTGATCCTGTTCAACTTTGAATGAGGCACGTATAATGTCATCAGCACCTGGGTCTAAACGGAATTGGAACGGTGGTCCATTGCTCTTCGAACGATCATCATCATCGGTTGCTAAAATTTCAACAACTTTACGTGGTGGCACGTGTTCCGGTAGTACTGGACGATAATCCTTTAAGAATTTCGGTGCATTATCATTGATATCTTGTACAATCACAGTCAATGTAGCTGTTGCCGTTTTCGGTGGTATACCATCATCAATTGCTAATATTTTCACTTGATGGCGGGGTGTTGCTTCACGGTCAAGTGACCGTTGTATTGTAACGGTGCCCTCTTGATCAATTGCAAATTGCCGTTGACGATCTGATGACCGGTCAATTGCAAATGATATTTTACCTTTACCACCTTGATCTGGATCAACGGCACGGAATGTTTCTAATTTTTTACCAACATCAGCATTTTCAAATACATGTACTTCAACATTAGACCGTTCAAATTGTGGTTTATTATCATTTATATCTCGTAGTTTAACAACTGCCCATGAATAGGCAACATGATATTTATCATTATCATTGTCTTCACCTTTATCATTTACTTGTATACGGAAACGGAAACCATTACTCTGTAACTGATCTTCATAATCTAATGGTTGAACGATTTTTAAGCTGCCAGTACCATCATTATTTCGTACCATTGTAAATTTATCAGCCCCATATCCGCTATTGTCTATCACCTTATATTGGAATTTATTTGTTTCATCTTCATCATGTACAGTTACTGTCAGTATAGGCATTTCTGGTAAATTAGTACCATCCGTTTCATCAACTTCAGTAAACCATTCATCCTTTGTGAACTGTGGTGGCATATCGTTTATATCTTTGACACGAATTGATGCGGTACCAGTACCCTTTAAACCTCCACCATCCATTGCAACCACTTGTATTGAATAATCTGGTGTACGTTCACGATCTAAACAACATACAGCCGTTTTAATAACACCAGTATCTGGTTCAATTTCAAATATTGGTGATCCAGTCTCTTCTTCAATCACATTCTTTTCAATTGAATATACCAATTTGGCATTTGATCCTTCATTTGGATCATCATAATCAACAGCGGTCATTGTCATAACTACCATACCAGCGGTACCATTTTCAGTGACATTACCAAAATATACACCCTGGGGGAATAATGGTGCATTATCATTAATATCTTTCAGGTTGACTTGTACATCAGCATATCCAACTAATCCTTCGCCACCTTCATCCTGTGCAAATACTGTAAAACGCCATTGTGGACGACCATTTGGTTGATCACGATCCAATGGCTGTAAGCAATGAAAAGTAAATAATTTTGATTAAATAGACAATTAATAGAAAGTGATTAAATAAATGAAATGTATAGGAAATACTGGATGGATTATTAAAACATTATTGCTGTTTTAACGTATCCGAAGACTTTAGGCATCACACATACGAGTGTGTATTGAAACAGTTTAATGAAAATGTCATAATATCACATTACAATGAAAAGAAGAATAATGTTTTATTTGGTATTTCTGCTTTCATAACACATTTAAACTTCAATCCGATGAAATCAATACAATGGAGTTTCGTTTCAAAAAACACAATTTTCACAGAGAAAATTAAAAACTCTACTGTTTACGGATGATAACAAATGAATATTAGCCATTGCATGGAAAATATATGGCTGATAACGTGCCATTCTATTTCCCATTGGAAATAATCTTGTCCATTATTAAATCCACTGTACGTGTTTTTATTTAGCGACTTACGATCCCGTTGATTAATTCAAAAATGTTTTTCAGTGTAAATAACAAACAATTTTTATAGATAGTTTATTACTGGAGAAAAATTTGCATCATGAAATGAAATTGGTAAAAAAAAAGAGACGCTTTTATTGCATATTTTCATATAATTCGTGGAAATAAAATTTGATGGTAAACTATGTTTCCATTGGGAAATTGTTGAACTTTTTTATATGAAAACTTTTATGCTTTTTCAATTTTTGTTTTTATGCAAAGTAAAATGGATGGAAATAAATCCTGTAGATATTAAATAAAGGCATTTTAAATGGACTATAATTCATTTAATATCAATGTTGTCAGCAGAATGTTCAGAGGATTGAAAGATTCAGTTTAAAATATTGAGAATTTAACTGAAATTACTTTGTTTGTCGAAATTGCAGTCGAACTGTACGTTCAATTAATTGATGGTAAATTGTAGGAAATTTTAAGAATTTTCGAGTTATTATTTATTTGATAAATGAAATGAAACTCCCCACTGGTTTACGTGGCATAACATTGAATTTCCCACGGTGAAACTGAATTATATCGATTTCTGTGAAAATTACAGGAAAATCTACTTTTCATTTACCACTATGAGGTATTTAGTTGAGTTGATTCATTAAAATCACTACGGCACATGTACCCAATATGATTTGTATTGATCAATGGTGATTGTATTATATATAAATCGATCTAAATAAACTGGGTAATCGAATCGCACTGGGTACCACATAAAAACATGATGGAAAATTCTAATCATTGTTATCCAATGGTCATTGATTGGTAGTTGCCAATCATTTGGTTTTTCATTCTGTTGTACAACGATAATCTATTTTTCTATTTATTTCAATACGGTGTTTTCCTTCGATATTAAATTAGCCAATCAATTGGTCAATTTCTCATATGTGAGTTATCTAACCAGATCAATAATCCAACACAAACGTATTATTTGTCGTCTATGGATTTACTTGCTTTTTCATCAATGATTTTCTCCGTTTGTTTGATCAAATCTTTCATATGATTCTACTGATTATTGCCATTGGTTAAAAGGATTTATGAAACGTACTCGAATTATATGCCTTCATTATTATTTACTTAAAACAACTGATTTTTGATGAACGAAAATCGATATTTATTCACTGAAAAACCATAGATGGTTCAAACAATTTTCATGTATAAATTACTCACACATATAGATTAATCGGATTGTAATCAGTTTCAGAATGTACTTGAGAACTTTTTATCATGTCATTGGTATCTTAATCAAAATGATTAGTTACAAACTCATGCTGATGATAACATAAAGCATAATTTCTCTTGATCCATCTTACGTTAGTTGAATCTTTGCCATTCTGTATTATTAAACTTGAACGTTGAATGAAAGTTGTGAAAATTGAATAGTCGATTGAATTTCATCCAGAGGTAATCAGAGTAAAAGGAGTAAAGAATTTCTAATTAAAATTCTTTTATTTGGCCCATCAATGAATGATAAACTTTTAATTTTTTACTTTTTCGTTTTAAATATCATTAAAATCGACTACAATTCTAATTTAATATCCATTATGAATTATAACAGATAATTCTGATGTATAAAAATTTTGACTAAGAATAGGATAATTATCAATTTTAATGGTCTCAAATTCCACAGATAATCCCTTTCAATAGTTCTTTCATTCACAATTACACTCATTGCCATTCCATGTTATACCATTTCTCTTAATAATTCGTGATTCTATAAAACTCTCATTTTTTTTCCATTCGCATAAGAATTATTTCCTTGTGGCTATAATACTGCTGGGATTGCATAAACTGTAATTACAATGCAGACACAGTATGGCAACGAAAACATTAACGGAATGAAACAGTCTAATGTTTCCATTTCTATTATCACCATGTTTCATAGTAGCAAAAAGAAAAAAAAAACATTAGTCCATGAATTGGAGCAAACGAAATGGCAGAAACTATTAACAAAACTAAAAAGAAAAATCACATAAAACCAAAGGAGGGAAGTGAATACATAAAAATTCCTATGATTTGATAAAATTGTGGTAATTTTAAATTAAAATCATCAGTATTAAATTGTACGTGATAGTATCAGATTAAATAACATTGTAGTTGGCTATTTATGTTCATTTAATCAATGATGAGAAAGAAAAACTGTAGAAAAACGAAAGAAAACAAGCAGAACATTGATATGTGTCCATTTACAGTTTTATGTTGGACAATGTCCAACGATAAATTTCTGAATGCATTTACCACATTGAATATGGTTTTTATAAGTCGTTATAAGTGAGTGTGAGATTATCACTTGAAGCAATGCACTACACGTGATAGAAAATTGGCTGCATAAAACGTATGAACAGTTGAGATTTGTCGTTAGACTCACCTAGATGAGACAAATTACCAATCACGAATTCAATTGAAAATGTTTCATCACTACGTTAAACTGTAGGATAAGATAAAACGATTTTTGTTCCATTTTAGACATTAATTTCAATTGGTCTACATCCCCATCATGTATCTGTGCCATAACAATTCATTCCATTATGTTTAATAGGAAAATGGCATATGATTAGTTTCCAATATACGGAAGGTATTGACAATTTTAAATGGGAATTTCAAATGTTTCTCTAACACCCTTAATGGGGTCATTTCATTGTATTCATGGAATTACTTGTACTGTGGTATTATTCGTAAGAGGTTTTTCTCGCATTTTATCAACTTGAAAACATTTTCAGATTATGCATTTTTAATAATAAAAAGAATTTCCACAAATTCAAAAGAATTGTTGAGAAATATTCGATTTTCTTGTTTTATATGTGATTATATTTGAAGCACCTTATACCAAATGATATAACGTTTCATAATATTCTTGTATATAACGGAACAGTGGAAAAAAAAATCATTGGATTGGCTCCTCATCCGAATACGAAACATAATAAACGTAAATGTTTTCCTCGTTCTGTTATGCGAATAATGTTATGCCATATAACGTCAGTCAGTGATAAATGATCGTCACGTTTTCTCGAATGGCGCAGTGAAGCATGAGCAATTTAAGGATCCACTGATACACACACACACACAATTCCAAAATAGAAAATTGCTGGATGAAAAAGTGAGCGAAGAAAAAAGTAACTGGAAAATTGTTTATTTGCGACCAATATGCACTAACTGGTTTGGTATTCGTTAGAGATGGAAGGTGGTAGACAACCATACCATTGATTTGGCCATCTATTTTGCTTCACTGGTTCACTTTATCAGAGGCAATAACAATAAATTGTAAATAGTCACTTGCTAACACCAAACAATGTTTTTGTTCTGTATTCGTTTCTTATTCAACTACTATTATTTAGAATTATATTTTTTTATCCATTGAATAGTTGAGGACATTGTTAACTCAAGTGGTGATTGTGAATCATAAGATTTCCTCTGTTAGTTTCACGGTATTTTTTGGAGAAAAGTTTATCGAAATCATACAATTTCTCATATTTCATATACCTCCTCTCAATTTTAGTTAAACCGAAATGAAAAACGGAATATTGGGAATATTTTAAAGGGAAAATTTTTACGTTTTTTATTGGATTCTATTGTGTTTCACTTACCTTCAATACAGATATCTGACCGGTTGTACGATTAATATCAAATTTACTATTGGCTGGATTATCTGGATCAATACCTTGGCCCGTTAAGAAATAGACAATATTTTGGGGACGATCTTTATCACCGTCTGTTGCCGTCACCTATATTGTATGTAATTTTTCATATCATTTCGTTGAAAAAAATTACCAACGGGAAAAATGAGAAAAATAGAAAAACGTTAGTATACGAGATGATTCTTAATAAATTACTTTAAGGACTACAAGAAAAACATGAATTATTCTAACTGGATTGAAGTGTGCAAGGAAAAAAGCATTCAACATCACATGCAAAACGAGTGTTACATTTTTGTTTTTCTATCGTCTGTTCTTCATCAACTAACTACTACTGTTTGGTGTTCATATACATAAATTAAACATGCCTTACTATTACTCTCTACATTATTCAATATTAACTTATAACTAGAGGCAGTTAATGTTATACGATTATTATTCTTTCTATTGCTTCAACTGCCTTCACTAGCTACCATGTACCATAACATGCATTCACATTTATAAAAGAGTCCATCTCTTAATGGATAATACTATGTACTATGAAATGTATGACACACAATCTCACGTTATCCAACGGTAGAGATGGAGTGAATAAAAAATAATAAAATAAAATAGACTGTAGTATGACGTTAGTTATAATAAAATAAATATGCGATTCCAGATGGAATTTATGGATGAAAATCTATCCTCTTCTTATAATGAATTTCACTTAAAATGAGTGCTACTTTTAGTTTATAGACTGTCCACTAGTTTTTATTAATGATGTTGAACAATCTCATACTCCCACCAATAAGAGAATATTGTAACAGAAGACACCCTTCCCCCTTCTTATTTAATGTTCATAATAGTGGATGATGGTTAGAAGGAAAACCATAAACTGAATATGTGCAATCATTGGTATTTTGTTAGCATACGGAATTCATCAAATTGAATGCTTAAGGCATATTTGGATGGTTTTTGTGGTTCATATCAACACAANACCCTTCACCCTTCTTATTTAATGTTCATAATAGTGGATGATGGTTAGAAGGAAAACCATAAACTGAATATGTGCAATCATTGGTATTTTGTTAGCATACGGAATTCATCAAATTGAATGCTTAAGGCATATTTGGATGGTTTTTGTGGTTCATATCAACACAACTCATCTATATAAATGAACGAATAAACGTGGAATTCAATGTGTTAGTCATGTACTGAGAAAATTCAAATAGTTGCATTTAGGAAATTACCAAACTCTTCTTCTTTTGATGCATAACTATTGCAAGTGAACGCCATCATCCATTGCTAACTAAATTTATGATACTAAAATTCCATTGGTATAAGGATGTTACAGCTACATGAATTGATAGCATTTCAAAATTTTGGTTTCTAGTTATCAATTGGCTATATAAATCTACGTGATCAAATGATTTTAGTTAATAATTTTGCTGCGGTATCTATACAAATATCATTGATAAATTTCCATTTGGAATTTCAAAATATTAATCGATTTTTCTTGTTAAACGAACCAACGATAAACGATTTTCTCATAAAGATAATGTTTTCCATTCGATTAAAAATCATTAATGGTGTATAGTGTATTCAGCTGGTTGAAAATTCATCAAATGTTCAATTACAATTTACCATGTAAACAAATTTAAATAAAACACAAATGATGCGAACAAATACCAGTAATTTGATTTCGTATTATTCTTGTGTTATCATTCAAAAATTCGCATGATGATTATGATCAAAATATTATCTTAAAATAAAGTATTGATAAATACACACCGACCAATATAACTATCAATAATGTTAAACATCAACAACATGTTTTTCTTATAAACAATTCAAGACATTCGATTTATTTTCAATAAATTTTATGTTAAACAATCATCTCATGAATACTCAAGAGCTAAAAATGCTTTAAACATGTAACGAGAAAGTATAAAATTTGAAAAAAATATATTTTTCAATAGAAATTACATGAACAACAACCGTTCAATACATTTTGTTCATAAATAATAATTTAATGATTCAACATAATGGATGTAGTTGCAATCAAATAATTTACAGGTTACATGATATTGTTGCTGTTATTTGCAAATAAATTTAATCACAGTACAGGTTTGGTTTGGTGTTAAAAAAACAAACGTTAATTTATTATTTGATGTAACAGAGAGATGATGATGGCTGAATAAACAAAACTTTGTATATTTTGGCAATATCATTTAGTTGCTGGTGGGGTTTCACAGTAAATATGACAACAACCCCTCTATGAATTGTTGGTATTAAACATTTTGTACAGTAAATTTAATGAGATTTCATTCAATCGTTTCCGCGTGTTGTTTTAAAGTTTAAAACACGGGCATTTTATTCAATGAAACACTGACTGTTGGTTGACTTTTGAACTTTTCCAAAACAAAAATTACAGAATACCAAAGAACTCATTCAACTTATCCGAATTGTTAAGTAATTTTCATCAATTTTTGTTTAAAAATTCGTTATATTTCCATACATTGTACAATGTTTTACGTTTATTCAACCAAAGATTAACTTTCGTACTGTATCTCTTCACCGTTTCTACATTTTACCATTTAGGAAATTAGATTTATATAGCAGCCAGCAAGAAGTATTGGTGACGGTGATTTCAAAAAAAGCCAAACTTTTATATATCGATAAAACCCCTGCACCATACATTAAAATATCAGGATCAAAAAAAAAAAAAATGAAAATCCATGGATTCCACCATATACATTTTATTGAGACTGGTTTGATGACATTAAATTGGAAAATCAATATCGCACAAAAACAAGTATTAAACGTCTGATATATTCGTTACTAAGCTTCCTCTATATTAATAACGATACGGGAGAAAAATGTTGACACAAAGAAAACAATGTTGTTTACAAACAGTTTCCTTTTGATGCTTATGAGTGAAAAGAAACGAAAGTAACATCAAATCAGAAGAGATGGAATAATTTTCTTCATCATTATTATTATTCGTCGTTTCTTTTCTTTATTATTTTTTATTTAAAACCGAAGTAGAGAGAAAAATTAATTAAAAAACTTTGAAATACACTCTTCTTGAGTTCAATGTTGGCATACCAACTTAAAGTTCTCCAGATTTTTCATTTGATGAATGGAAAATAAAAAAAAAAAAACGGAAAATATTTTCATTTTTCTTTTTTATGAACAAATTATTCAATGACTCTTATTTGTTGCGTTTCATAGTATCTTTTCGCGGTATACGTCAACTGATTTTGGATTAACATTTCAACGTAAAGTTTATGTATCACTTACTGATTGTTGACTGTTCTCAGCATAAGATAGTTTTTATTACAAAGTCCGATTCATATAAAAAACGATATAGTAAACTTATAACATTTAACTTAAATTCAATGGCGGTTAATTAAAATTTAGTAGCAATGGCTGCATTTTAATTTACATTGTAACGAGATATTTTTAAATACCTATCGTCAATGAATTCACACGTAAAGCAAATAAACGGTTTTTTATATTCAGAGTTTACTCCAAGGATATTCCCATCACCAGTTTTAAAACTACGTAATATTGATACAAAAGAGTTAATAACAACACATTTGGACACAACATAAAATAAAAAAAAATGATACAAATGAAATTAAATAATGAAACATAAGAGGATTATATGTGCCAACAGAATTAATAGAAGAAATAAATCAACATAATATTCATCATATTTGGATGTAATTAATGAAACATAATAATGAAAAAATGAAAATTAATTTAATAAATAATAAAAATGTGTGTATGCAATGAATTTAATTATAATCGATTAAAATAATCGAACCAAAAAGGTAAATGATATTTAATATAGAATAATAACTATCAAATGAATCAGATAAATTGGAAATAAACGATATTTTTTATGGAAAATAATGAATGATTTACAATTAAATTAAGTACAACAAAATAATAATTAAAGAACAAAATTAAAAATAATAATTAATAATAACCTGCATCATAGTGTATGGTGCAATCCGTTCTTCATCCATTGTTTTAACATAAATTGTTTGTGGAAAACTTGGTGGTAAATCATTGACATCTCTTACATTAATCACAATAAGTGTTTTATTCTCATTTAAACTATCTGATGCCACAAGTGTCAGTTCATACTAAATTCAATTTAACAGAATTCATAATATTTGCCACCCATAGACACATAAAAATTTTAAATGAAAAAAAAAAAGAAAATCAAATAAATAATCATCGAATTTAAAATACAAGACGAAGTGGTAGATAACAAAAGAGTTTTTCACTAATCCAAATGTAGTAATTCATTTTGCGTTGAAAGAAAATCAATGAATTTCGCCCCAGAATAAGAAATAATAAAAGCTCAACATGAGAATACAATCGGAAATAGTTCATCAGTGAAATTTATTTTCTTCTGTTTAATACTTTGAAATGTAACAACAGTATGATTCAATTCAGAAAATTCAATTTCCTGTTTTGGAAATCCTTCAATATAAGAATTTATAGTTCTAAGAGAACGGTAATACAATACCGAAAACTAAATAGTGTGGTAACGGATTTAAACAGATCCATGGATGCCTTTAAACAATATTCCCAATTTTAATCTTCAGCTGCAATTGAGAATGAAACTAAATAAACAAGATTTAATGAAACGTGTGTTTAACAATTGTCGTTTAAATCCATGAGTATTATGTCCAACGGGTATAATAATAAACAGAAGGAATATAAATTATCTTCCTGTATTACTTCTCATTAAAATCAATATTAACCTGCAGGTAATAGAGTTAATAAAAATCATTTAGAGTCTAACTCATCTTTAGAAAATTCATTTGCAATTGAAATTACTATGGACTCTGGATAACAACAAATAATTTAAAAAGGACATTAAAATTCATGACCAATTATATTACAATTATCCACTTATTCAACTTGGTAACACAGGTGATACAAGATTATCTTTTAGTTTGGGTCATTCATGTTCTACCGGTAATAAATTTTAATGACTTAAACGGGAGATAATATTCAAACAAAAGTATCACCTGAATGGAAATTAAATATACAGAAGGAAAATTATCATAAAACTGATATATTATTCAAATGAACATTAAAAATGAACGAAATGGCACAGGAACAATAAAACCAATTTAGATGAAAACACACACACATAACATTTCGAATTCCGTTAAATTCATCTAATCTCTCGATTAATTTAATGAGAAAGTTCTTCTTTTATCCCCAACCCATTAAACAACGATTATGTTCAATGATGGTAAAATACTTTTTAGCCATATTACCTAATTTCTCCGTTACTCATTAAATAATTTTAAATACGAATTAATGACAACGAATCAGATGTTTAAAGGGTAGAACACCTCATAACATTATAATTAAAACTAACAGTCTGTTTTGATATGGAACAAATTCCAACTGAAATAATAAAATCTTATAATCTCTACGATTTGTTAAATTCACAAGCAAAAATTGAATTTTATCATCTAAAAAAAAAAACGAATCAGAAATATTCAAATGATTCTTAGCCAAAAAATTAAAATAAAAGAAACTTCTAATAAAAGAACACAATCACACTAAATTCTTTTAAATTCAGCTGGTGTTCACTACATTTTAGGTTAAAACTAAATGCATTTGCAGAATAATAAGAGAACTCTAAGCAAGCCAAAATAGAAAAAAATAAAATGTTTAAGATAAAAAACCATTCAATTTTTGGAGTATAATCCACTAATAATACAAATAAAATGACAAAAGGATATTATGTAAATGCAATTTGTAGACAACAATGACCTGTAGCACTTGTTTTGGTAGATTTCTATCATCCTCTTCTGTAATTTGAGTACGATAGGTTGGCCGTTCAAATACCGGTGGATTATCATTTACATCTTTTACATGGATTACAACTGTTGTATAATTTTCTTTTAAATTATCTGACGCCGCTAAACGTAGTTCATACTGTTTCCCATACAGTTAAATTAAATTTTAAAATTTAATCGAATCGCAGCACAAAATTAGATAAAAGAAAAATAAAATAGAATCAAAATGTTAGAATTATTCAGTATTAAGATTACGGTATATCGCTTAAAATTAATAGAAAATCTTCTGGTACTCATCATCGGGATGTCCTGGATATTTTAACAACCTAAATGAAGAAACTTAATTAACCAGCAGGGCCTAACCATTCAAGGAAATCATAAAAATTCAACCAAAAAAAAAAAAAGGAAAAGGTTTTTTCCATCATCAATGTCGTTAAGAAAGGATACCAACGATATACCCTAACATTAATGAAATATTCAAGAGTCTATGAAATGGTTTTGTCATCATTTCTCGATATCAAAACTGATGAACTCATCTCTCACCGACGATTATCAAAAAGGAAGGAAATGTTTGAAGAAAAAATCCGCGTATTTTTATATAGAAAAAAATAAACCTTTATGAGACGAATTTCGAGTCCTGTAACATTAATGAACAAAAATAATAAGAAAATACAAGTAGAACAAATATAAACCGTCTCATCTATCCAAAATGAGAAAAAGATGAAAATCAAGACATTATGATTTTCATTACATCATGAATTGTATAAAGAAAGGGAACAGTAAAACTTACCCGTTTTCTTGTCTCATAATCTAAAGCGCCCGCGACGTAAATGGCGCCAGTCATATTTTTTACGGCAAAAGCACCACCTACGTTACCGCTTGTGATCTCGTATCGAATACGCGAGGCTGCATAGATAACGAATGGAATAAAAAAAAATGAAACGAACAGTAAATTAGATTAATATCATATAAATCATAGTTATTAACGAAGTATATTCATAAAGGACTATAGGAAGAGGATGAAGGAAGTGTTAAGGTCGAAGGCCAAATGAAACGAACATTTGTGGGCGTACATCGGATATTAAGTTTGTTTTCCGGCTATTTTAGTCGCCTATTCCACTAGAAAATTCACGTCATCTTCTTCATCAGAAAAGGTAAAAATATATTCCTTAAGAAGAAAATTAAATTTTGTGGCTTTGAATTTAATGCCATCGATTGCATAAGCACCAAATGAACGAGTTAATTTTGCTGATGGTTTTTTTTATTCCGAGTCACTAAACTAAAGAAGCACAGTGTCAATGGTGTTGGCAATCGTTAAATCTCAACTGAGTAATTAAACGATTGCAGTGTTACCAGCAAAATGCAATATCATTCTGCAATTGTAGTGAAAATTAGAACGTTAAATCTCAGTGGGATTAAGTGATTCAGCCAAACGTTATTATTCTCATATTACTAATTAAAGTATAAATTCTCCACCTCAGGGAACACAAGGTGCTTAAAACAAACCAATCGTTGCTTCACAAACTCCGTTTGCATTAGATTGTTTTAACATTAAAAATATTTGTAATTACAAATTATTTATACTAACACTCTTGACAAATAAATTCAATAAAAATTAACATAAAACACTGGTTTTTTCACCACTCTTTTATGAAAGTGGCAGCCAACTAAAGTGAAATTATTTGTAATTTTATGTTGTGAATTTCAAATATAAAATCCATATTTAATGACTATAAAGAATGAAAAACAACTCTAGTTCAAAAGCACAGCATTATTTTTTATGATAATTCTCATAACTGGTATGTTGCAGTTCAGGTAGGATATGCCAAAAGCAACTTCACCCACTTTATCATAATTTCTTTTCTTTTTTTCTATCTCCCGTTGTTCACCATTTGTACGTTAGAATTATTGGATTTAAACAAAAGTAAACCCACCAGGCAACTACACTTGATGCTCTTTGGTTTGGAATTTAAACATTAAATATTTCTGTTTTCATAGTTCATCTATTTGGTAGGTCTACAGGTAAAGTATTACATTCTACTGTTAAGTATTTACGTACAGAGGTTTTATCTTCCACTTTTACGATTTTACGAAATTTGCAAAAATATTTACCAAAAGGATTTTTCTTCTTAAAAGTAAACGAATTGAAAATGAAACATTTGAAAAAAGATAAAATAAAAAATTATATTCTCGTTAGTTTTTCTTTCTTTTTTTGTTTTGTGTTTCACCTAACAAATAATGTTTATCAAAATAAAGGCAATGTGCAATTCTACCGCCCCAAAAGCACTCCATTATAATAGATTAGATATGAATGTTTGTTTCTTTGACTCACTTTCTCACTCTCAACTGTTTTGCATCTAGAATCGTATTTTATGTGGTGGTTGTGCTAACTCTCACATAAAAAAATCATTTTTAACGTTGGGATTTAACCCACGAATGGTTTTCGCATAATATTTTCTTTAGTCCCATATTCAGTATGCTTTTCATACGTTTCGATATAATACAAGAATAGAAAAAAAAGGGGTTTTTATTGTGAAAAGCTTTTATAGTTATTGGTTTGTGAGTCAGCACCAGAATACCTCGATTGACCTCACTGTTCATTTTGTATTCGTATCCACCCTATCATTCACTCATTTCACTCACAAAAAAAGGTAAATGTAAATAAATTCGCATAACTCTTTGTGAACTTGGTTGGTTTTTTCTAAACAGGTGAACGCAACAAAAGAATATGTCTCATGATACCGCACAATTCAATTTAATAAAACTGTCACGAATTCACCTGATGATGGCAAAACAAGGTTATTGCTTAGAAATATTCTTATAAAAAATTCTTATGGAAGTCAATGTATAAGAAATCATGTAATGTAAGCAGAATAAATGTTAAAATAAAAAACAGAAATCCATTGGACAGAATTAAAATTCATTGTAAATATGGAAAACCAAAAAACGGAAAAGAAAATTTCAAGTTTTTTTTTGTTTCTTTAGAAATAATGTAAGTGAAAAGTTAAATAAGACTTATTTTGAATTGTTTACTTTGCCAAAAAAAAACAAGGAACACAGGAAAAAAAGTATAAGATTTACACTGTGTTTATGTAAAGCTTTCCATTTTGACTTTGTACGTGGCCCACATGAATCAATGAATTTTATCCATTCGCCTCCGTTGAATCTTCATTCTATTTTAGCCTCCAGGTAACAATAAAACTTTTCACCTTCATTGGAACATAGCTGGCGACCAAAAACCGAATGACATTTTCTTAGAAATGCAAGTTTATTTTGAATTTCAGTTTTCTTGGCTACCAAGTAACACAACAATGGGTATCGTTCAACCAATATTCATATATGAATTTTGTATTTAAAAGAATGAAAAAAACTTGTTGTCAGACAGATTTCGGTTTGAGGGTAAATCTCTACTGAATACACACTGTGATGGGATCAAACTTTTCAATTGCTTCCTGCTGTCGGCTGTCTCTGTTGTTGATTTTTTATTCTCATCTGCTTGTTTCTTGGTCCCTTAGAAACGTAAAAACCCTAAACCATTGGTTCGTAGAATTTAATTCACCCATAAAAGAAATTTTAATTTCCAATTTATAATAAAATTCAATTTCATCGAATATAAATCGCATATTGGCTCATAATCTTAGTACTTTGGTCTCTGTATGAGGCGTTCAAGTGCTCTCCCACAATATCATTCTTTGCAATATAAAGCAAAGGTATTAAAAGAGAATTGATATTGTTAAAATGAATCCAATGGTTAGATGCAATTCGTATATTCTCTAACATGATACCAATAAGAAGATGAAAGTTCAATTTAAATCGTTTATAGAAATTCACTTTTTTTTATGTTTGGTTTACTTGTTTTCGATACTATGGGTGATGTTTTTTACTCATAAATAATTTCATTCCAATTGATTGGAAAACAGCTTCACACCTGACCTGATTTTATTCTATTTTATGCCAATGATAATCTGACACGATATCATACCGCATAAGTAATGATCTTAAGTGGTTGATGGTTATTGAATAGGATTTAATAAGGGATATGAGAATTGTCAATAAATATTCGATTGAATTTAATCGAGGTTAGGAAAGAGGCTAGGTAACTCGAATCTGAACAAGATGAATGGTGATTTTCCATATTCGATTTTATTTTAATCGATGAGTTTGGATAAAAATATCTGAATAAAATTGAATAAAGTAATAAACGGTACTTACACTCATCGTGATCTTTGGCGGTGACAGTAAGAACTGTATGCTGTATATCTTCATTTTCATCAACTTCTGCTTCGTATAGGTGCTTATCGAAATATGGTGGATTATCGTTCTTATCAGCAATACCAATTCGAATGAATTTTGTTACTGAAAAATAGAAATGGAAAAAAAAAAATGTTCATTAGATTTTAATTTAATTCGTATCTTTGTCAAAAAATTTCTCAATAACGAAGTGATGAAGAAATTTTATTAATAAATTGCGGTTAGAGGTGATTAATTTATTTGCAGCTGACATCTATTAACTTCCATTTTCACCCACCCCATTTATGTATGAACAAATGACAGCCAGAAACCAATTTGATTAAATAAAATTTTTATGAGATATCCTTTGGATTCAATGGAGAAAATGATTAAAAACTTTTCATTCCATACCATTAACATGGAAATTATTTTCAATTTAACCGTATTTAATGTGACACAATTTTAATTAGTCAAATGTAAATTGTAATTTAATAGTATTGCCATAGATAATGATGTATTACAACATTTTACCGTTAAATTTCTTAATTACATAGAGAAAAAGTTCTATCCATTGGCAACAATACATCCGTTTAATGATAACATTTTAACTATTTCAATTTTAATTTATCAACAACTACTGAATACAATTTCTATATGTGTATTGTTGAGTGCGTTCCACTCATTTAATTTAATTTTTCTTTAGATTTTTAACGTTGTTGAATAAGGAATTTTGTATTTATTTACTTCAGACGGCTTAATGTGAATAGTTTTGACGAGTAACTTTCTTAAGAAATAACTTTTATTTTTATTCAGGACAAAATATAAAATAAACCATTGAAATACTGGTGGTATATACAATGTACATTTAATATGCTCCAGATTTGATTAAATAAGTTTCAGATACTTCTGTATTCACTCTCGTCTTTTAACCACAAATCAAATGATGATGGCTATCGAGGCGAGTTAGCATAATAAATTATTTCTTGCATTTCCACTTTTATGAAAGTGAATTAAAAACATTGTCAACAGTTTAACGTACGCTTTTATATAATTTTTTTTTATTTTTAATATCCTCTTTACCAACAGAATAGAAAACTTCTTTCTTTTTTTTTGAAATTTCTTTCTTTTCTTTAATGATTTACCATCACTTTTCTTAACATGATTTTTAAAGTAAAAACGAATTTCCTCATGCAAACTGAAGGAATCAGTGACATGCAGTAATGACGCACAACGTGATACTTGTGAAAAGGTATTTTACTGGTTTCTCATTCTTTCTTTTTCTCTGGTGATTTTTCATACAGAATGACAACTTCAGATTAACTTTTATATAAAAAAAAATATTTCTCTTCTTTCAATTTTATTCTCAGTGCACGAGGAGAATTTCTTTTCTTTTCTTTTCTTAATAATTTCTTTTAACTTTGGTGCCTTTTCAAATTAGCTGATCCGTAAGAGGCCTCAGTATGCTGTTGGCTGGTTGCATTATTAAAACCATTCTCTAACCATTCGTTATCATCTCTGTTGGTATTCAATATAAATCAGTTTTTATCTGTCACGGTATCCCAACGTTTGTCTAAGAATAATTCCCTCTAATTCGCTTGATTATCCTCAATTTAATGGATGAAGAAAAAACAAAAAAAAAAAATTTTAAACTTTTACTTCCAGCCTTTGCATCATCATTCAGATTAATTTCAGTTTTGTTTTTTATTTCACTCTCACCATTTGATGTTCTATTCCAGTTTTAAATAAAAAAACATTTATATTTTTCTTCATCTTGTTTAGTCGACAAAAACCAACATTTTGCTTATAATAAAATCAATGAATCGCAAACATGAAGATAAATTTCCTTTTTTTCTTTTTCTTTTATTTAAACTTTTTCTCGTTTAAGGGGACCAACAATTTTTTGTTTGCATTTCCCTTCTGTTAAGCTCATAAGAGAGAGAGAGGAAAAAAAGTGAAACAAAACCCCAAGACAATTTAGCATTAATTGCTTCTAGTTAAGTATAATTTTAGTTTAAAAAACAATCATTTAAATGAAATCTTTTAGGGTTTAACTACCGGATTTAATTTCATTACATCGGAAATGAAGATGAACGTGTTATAGAAGAACAGTGAATTTGGTAGAGCTTTTTTTCTTATAGATTCATCTGACACATTTAAACCCACGAAATTATTTTCAGTTTCGTTTTTTTCTTGCGTAGGCATCAAGCAGAGAGCGGTTGACCATAATTTATATCTTATCCTTCATCATTGATGGCGTTAAACCAAGGAGAGAATTTAACTCCTCCAACCTCCCAAAATAAACAAGAGTAAAGACGAATTATAGGTTACAATTGATAAGGCTAAGTATTAAAAACATACAAAGTGAATAAGAAAATGTGGGCACGTCTAACAAAAAAAAAGAAATATTCTTACAAATAGAGACGAATAACCAAGAAGATAAAGTAATCGTTGGCTATTTGTAACATTCAATGTTTTGTTTGTTTTGCTCTAATGTTATACCATAAGACAAAAGACATAGAGAAAGAGACAATTTACTATTCTGATGATATAAAGTATAATGTGCTCTTCTACTAAGTTTAGTAAAACATTATTCATTGTGAAATATCTGCAATACACAAAATGAAAATACTACAGAGAAAAACACTTTCTTTTCTTCAGTTTTTTTGTTTTTGGTTCGTTTCAACCACTCACTTGTACTGATGATAAGCTTAATAAAAAAAATTTCCCGTTGAAATTTATATGAAAATTTATTTAGATTACGAAATACGTACAGAAACAACATAAAAATTATTTTCATTTGATGAGATAAAATTCATATCACTTTTTATGATGTAATCATTTGAAATATGTATTTCTCTTTAAGTTATGCTATAGTATCATACAGAAATTTTCTAAATCATATTTTCTCATTATCTCTCTGAATCAAATAAGATCAACAAGAAAGTAAAATAAAATTATGTTTTTTATCATATTTTTTTTTTTTTTTTTGGAATGAAATAATCACATCATTCATTCAGTTCAGGTGATGAAAATAACGTAAATGAATAAAAATTTCTGAATATTATCAAACATTCCATTTCATGCTTTTCTGGTATTACATTCCAGTTCATTTTTATGTGAAATATTTGATTTTACTGGTATTTTGTTCTGGGTCAATGGGGAATTTCAAATGAAAAAAATTCCTTTTTGCTTACTTTCCCATTTCATGTTTAACAATTATCTGTGGAATTACATTAAAAAATATTTATAATAATAAATGTAAACAGTACACCAGTTGGACACGTTTCAATTTAGCCTATAGTCCTACAGAGAGTTACAATAACTGAAACATTGCATTCACTTCCGTAATTGCGTTCTATTCAACTTTGTTTATATTTGATCCAATTTATAATGTTTTACAGTAAAACTCAAATAAAAGAGTCACATTGTACGGTATTTGTGTTAAACGCAATAAAATAATTATTATTAGATAATCTTTAGTACAGACCAAAGTATATCAATTATCATTAAAAGAACAACATTTGAAACTTTATCTTAGAACGTTATGAAATCTTAAGAACATTAAATTGTTGATAATTAGAATCATTGTATTTGGATTAAATTTAATGAATAAAATGTCAATAAAATGATTTCATTCACTTAAGAAAACGATAATGATTAACAAACGTTTATTCATTCCACTTTTCATTTTTGAAAAATTAATTAAATCTCTTCTGTTTACAGATAAACCATGTCATTGACTAACAAAAAATCAAGAAACAATGGCATCAAATTATAGCCCACCACCTGTCATTTGAATAATGATGAAAAATTTAATACCTTTGAGCAATGGATCTTTAAAGTCAAATTGAAAATAGAAAAATTCTGCTTCTGTTCCTTTCATTTTTTCATCACCGAATAAAAGCCAAGCAACATGGACAATAAAATATTTGAAATGAGAAATTCCTTTTTTTTATTCTTGTTAACTCACTGTATTTCATCATCAAGTGGGTGACATAAAGAGAAAATAATGTTTGAAAATACTTAAGTCTTATTGTTCTTATTTCTTTCACCTGTACGTTATATAGGAATTTTCTTTAAATTCCATTTTCACCACTTTAACGAAAAGACATTGTCTTCTTTCATCGTCATTTTGTTCATTCTCTTCGTTATTCATGTTTTCAGCCACAACAGCTTTTACCCATTGAAATGTTCACATTTAGTGTCACCGCAATTCTCACACTATAAACGTTTTATAAGTGAAAAGTGTAAAAAACAACAGTGAAATCTTTAACCGCTTATTGCAATTTGTATGAATTTTATAATATTCGAATAGAATAATTGAGAACAGTTGAGTGGTTTTCTGTTTTCTTTTCTTTTCTTTTCATTTTATTTTATTATTTTTTCCCGTTTTTATGTTCTTAAACTATAGAGAAATGCATTTTAAGTCAAACCACTTTAACAACTAACTGATGAAGAAAACTAACATAATCATAAGTACTTTAAATGCTATTGTGCCCTCCCGTTTACTTCAAACAAATGATTTTTTACTATTTTACAACCCGTTGACTACATAAATTCCTCGTTGTCTATTCTTCTATACCCAGTACCACTCTACTTTAATAAAATTCGTGAAACGGAATCATAAGTAGCTTTACAATCCGCTTTTCAAGTGACTTGTATACAATCAACGACTATCCTCTCCTAAGACTTTTATAACAGAAATATAAATCCAAACGCGAAAAGTTATAGATAATAAAAAACAATTTTAACGCAAAACATATAAAATAAAACGAACTCATTGAATTAAGCCATTTTTTTTTGCAACACTCTATTGTTTGATTATTTCAAAATAATGTTGAATGCAAAAAAATGAACGTAAAAAAGTGACAAAGATTCGTTTCTTGTCTTCTTTTACATGTTACTAAAGCCATTCGTGTTAGGGGACTATAACAAGGAGAATAACAAAAAAAAGGAAAATTTTGTTATCCAAACGCCATGTTACTTTAAAACTCATCGCTTATTGTTAAATAATAAAAGTATTGATTGTTACGTTTTGGGATAGTTAACTGAATAAAGAAAGAAAAGAACAAAAAACTTGTATTCTCTATCGTCTTATGTCATTCGAAATTGTTTTATGTCTATTTTTTGGTAATAGAAAATCCGCGATGATGTCGTACTTAATTTATGTTTCATACAATATTCCATTTTCAGCAAAAGAAAATGAGAAAACCTCAGAAGAAAATATGTGATATGTAACAAAAGCAACGAAAAAAAGAAAATGTACAAAACATTCCATATTTTCAATGGTTGTACGTTTAAGTCATTCTTCTTGGTATTTTCATGAAAGGCGCCACGTCCTCATGAATGATGTATTGGAAACTTATGCACCATCAGTTCAAACTATACACACACACATAGACAGTGCTCCCTTGGCTTAAAGGATATCCAAACAATAAACGTTAGTCCTCCTCTTTTTAATAACAAGTGATACATACGCTTACAGATGAAACAAACAATAAATGTTAAATCCATAATATAAAACGTTAAAGCTTTATCCAATTTCCTTTAAATCATTTTCTGTTGAAATTATACGGAAGTTGTAAGAAAATCTAGTTGAAGGTTTCATCTTCATTCGATGTTTTAAATGGTTGTTCATTCAATTTCATGTTCTTCTCCAGCTATTTTGTTATAACTTTCACTCCCATGAAATTTATAAACGATTCTTTGCATATTCGGAATAAATACAAGAAAAACTCTTAATTCCATATACAAGTGACAACAGTTTAAGATGAACTGTATTAGAAAATTCATTAAAACCATTTCTTATTTGCCACAATAAAAAACCCCAGAATGAACAGAAGAATGTGTCACATACAAAACTATCCCAACTCCATTCTATTATGTATCAACCATTTTATTTATGTTCCGTTGTCTTTGGTTATTTTTTTTATGCTGTTAAATCGTGTACAAGAAATTGTATTCCCATGACATTAATTTTAATTGTTAAGTCACCAACAGATTTTGATCTTGTTAACTTAATTAAGAATATCCATGGTATAGTAAGATATGGAACAGTGGACTCTTTATTCAGTTATAAGTGAAAAAACTCTGAAATTCGTGTACGATTTAAACAATTCCAATAAATTTTAATCTTGTTTGTTATATCTTCTATGGATAGTTAGCAATGGTTTAAACAGTGTATAACGAGATACACACAAGGTAAAGTGACAACAAAGTGCATAGATGTCTGAAGCCAAAATGATAAATCAGGATAAGTGTCGGGACACAAGGACACATTTTATTCACATTCTGTTGCTTTTTGGATGGTACAACAAGTATGTCATTGGATATTTTGAACAAAATTTATTATGACACTTTTCCTTTTTTCAAATTCAACAGAATAACTGATTTAAATAAAAAAGAATGTACCACTATGTGACCAGTCAAGATGAACGAATAACAAAAAAAAAAAGGAATCTATATGAAGACAGTTAAAGAGGAGAAAAGACACGTTAAGAAAATGTTTAGATCAGTAAATTTTACGTGCCACAACTGTTCACCATTTACATGATTGTAACATCGAAGATGGGGCTGGATTTAGGTGGAGAGGACACTCCGTACAGGTAATAAAAATGTTGGTCACGTATTTATTAATCCTCAAATCACCTAAGGCTTTGATATTTTTTAAATGCGATAACACAATTTGATCTCATCTCACTAGAGGAACGTAAATCCTTAATTTGTTGAGCACATCAGAGACTTGGGGGGTAAAACCTCTAACCAATTGGATTTTTCATCTTTTGATTCTTAGGCATATCAACACGAATTGTGAAATAACATTTTTCTTTCTATAAGTGTTCGTTAGAATATTTTCAGATCATTTTTAACATTTTCATTTACATGAACCAATCGCCTTAAGGTGTGACAGAGTACGAATAAATTACATAGACATTGTCAATAGAAAGTAAATAATATGGTAAAAGGAAACAAATTACATAATCAACGGAAGATCAAATAAGGTAATATGACATTACATGGAACAAAATCACTTTCCTGTTCATTTTATTTTACACCTCACATCCTTAAATTGATGATAATTTTTTTATATAATTCACTTTGGTATGCACTCGATCTTTTTTACATCAAAATATTTTGTTCCCTTTCTATGTTATGCGAAGAAAATATTACAGAGAGCCAAAGCTTTCTCAGTAGAAAAAAAAAACTTAGCACACAATAAGTAATTCTTTTCAAGTAAAATTCTTATCATACCTTAACCATTACATCATGTTCAACAGGATTTACTTTTTCCTTCTATTCAATTTTTAAAAGACAAAAAAAAAACAGAAAATCTTTCGTCCAAAGTGTCTATGTGCTTTTGTAATTTTATGTTATAAAATAAAACTTATTATTCTCATACAATTTCAGTTGAAAATAACATACAATGACGATGGAATAGCAGCTAACTCACCTAACAATACTGATGAAAATTTTCATTTTATAAAACCAGAGGAAAAGAATGACTGCACCCACAGAATAAGAAAATATTATGAGCTTTTTGAATTATCTGGTTATGTTGCTCTGGTTGTTTACGATTTTCTTTTATGTTTATCATTTTATTCAACGAAAAGTGACACAACAAGGACTCTATTTTCTCACTCTCTAAACCAAAAAAAAAAAAAAGAACAGAGATTCGAATTATAGGGTGAATAACAATTTTTCCCATCCATTGTTATTTGTTGCATTACATAAATTCCATTATTATGATGAGAACTGACTGAATGGATGACTTTAACAAGTACATTCCTTAGGAAATTTTATTTAGTTCTTATTTGGTTATCCCAATAAGATAGACACAAAGGATCGAGATATTTGATTGAGGACAACCACACCAAACGAATAAAACTAAAAAGTTGGTCAATTCACATATGGCATTCGTATGTTAGGCTAATAAAATCTCATCAATGTAATCATTTCAGTTTTTATGAGATGCCATAAGAGACTTCCATCTATCAGAATTTTCATGGTATTCAACTTCAGTTACTATAAAACTTTTCATTTATGTTTACTGGACCAGCTTACAATTCTCATTTAATGTGGGTAGTGTACATAGAAAAGTTATCACTTCACTTCGATAATACTCTAATACTAAGTCAATTTAACATACCCACACACAAAACTAATGCACTTACACACCAATATGTCGATAATAGATTCTCTCAAGTTTATTTGTTAATAGCCAAAAACGGTAGAAATTTTCAACCGAAAAATCATTTAGTGAAAAACTATTTGATTACACCATTAATACCATATCCTGTTCACAATTGAGATTAAGATAGAATGTGCTACAATAGCATAGCAGTTTCCGAAGAGTAAAAAGTAAAACTATTCCCTTTGGTAACTATAATTTCTTTATTACATTCAAGTATTACTACACTAAAGGAACCAATGAAGTAACGTTCTCATATAAACAAATTTTGCTGATGTTTTTCATTGATCATTTCCTGAGAAAAGGATAAAGTCATAAAAAAAAAAAACTTTGTACATCCAATTTAATTGAATTCACTGTATAGATACATTGATTCAATGACCAAAAGTTTTCTCCCAAATAATATTATCAAGAGAGATGAAACATAACCACTGAATTATTCTGTTTCCGTTATTGACACAGAATCTAATATTAACTTCAATGGAATTACTTTCCCAGTTACAAGATGGTATTGGTAACATTGATAAGTCTCTCTTAGCATTCTCCTGTCAAATTACGTATATATGATAAACTATCTGGGGTAGAGAGGGACTAATAAATTAATTGGGTTTTTGTCATGTCTTCAATTAAATTAGATTAGGTAAAATAGAAAGAAGCTTATTGAATGATACATCAATTATAGGATCAATGTCATATTGACTTAGAGATTGTTGAATTCAATTAGTTACGATCTTGTCTAGTCAATTTACGTACTTTCGTCTTAGCTCAACTATTCATATAACACAATAGTTAATGGAAGTGAAACTTTTATCAAAAATAAATTGTATTTTAAAATTTTGTCGAATTCATGTGGGCCCAATGAGATTCTATTTAGTGTCTATAGATTATGTGAATATTCAATATGTTACATTATACTTAATAAAACCTCACGTCTCGATTCAAATTATGTTTTTCGGTGCTTGATAAAACCAAAAGATACAAAGCTGTTTATGATACCCATAACATTGTAGAGTGGAAAACATAGTTAATCCTTGAAATACCAAAATTTATATTGACATAAAATCATTCTTTAGTTTATTGGTTATGTGTAGGCTGTAGATTTTCTCTCTCACTACTGTTGTATCTACAATTTCATCGAATCTTTATGAAAAGCTACGGGTATTGAATCCAATACAAAATTCTATTCTTATATAGAAAAGCTTTTCAGATGGATTTTTTTGGGGTTGAAAAACATGAAGACATGTAATGGATTGTATTCAAAGTTCTTTCCATTTTGCCTTCATGTTTCGAATCAAAACAGTACCAACATTACTAAGTCCGGGTATTTTCATGGTGGCTGATTGTTATACTTGTATATATTTGGACAACCATAATGAATTTTAGTTAGTTGAATTATAGAATACCTTTCTGGTAGAATTGCCTTCTGGGTTATGGTCTGATGCTTATGTTTTATGGATGACACAATAAATGGCTTTAGTGTAAAGGCATCAATAGTGAATGGAAAGAAAATCTCTCTCTCTATCGTTTTGCTTTTATACATTAATGAAACTGGGTACACCCGATTATAATTACATTTATTAAATTCATTCCAAATTTTCTATAGACAAATAACATTGGATGTGACTCTCAGGCGTTTCAAGCGAATAAACGTGACAACCAGACACCAGCTAATTTATTAAATTTCACCTTTACTTGGCATAGACACGAATCCGTAAATCCTTAAAACTAGCAGATTTTGATGAATTTTAATACAAAAGGTTATTCCACTTTATCTGGTTTTATGTTGTTTGAATTCCATTCAGTTTAACCCTCTTGCACGACCCACATTTGAATGTGGTATCCATTGAAAGTAGCATGTCGATTGAATATGATTATTTGTATGCATATTAAAGATATTATTCACATCTGTATTAACAACATATCACAGAATATTTAGTTGAATATAACGGATATACACTATCGGTGTATACTTTAATTAAGTTTTGTGGTTTTAATTGATTTATGATTCTGTTTACATGAGAGAACATGGCAAAAACATTTTTTTTGTGACAAACCTCTATAAACCATTACGAATGATTTGCGTCACCACCAATTGGATACCATCTATGTATATGATAGATAATTATAATAAATAACACAAAATATGAATTCCACTAACCAAATGTATGACTTTTAATCACTATATTTGTATAAGGATCAACTGTTATCACGAAAAATTAAATATTTTATAGTGATGATGTTGATGTTGGAAAAGCTAACAAAATTCGATGTCATGTTCACATTGAAGGAACACAAACATAATATGGTAGACGGAAAATCTTTATCTTATCAAAGTTGTTGTCTAAGATTTAAGATAAATAAATATTTTGACAGTATTAAGACACACTGGATAACAGTAAAGAATTTAGTGAGAAACTGAGAATGGGCTAAAAATTTATTATTTTATATGATGATTTTGATATGGCAATCCTCCCATCCCTTACCAACAAAATACTGATTATTCTATGATGACAATGTTGATTATGATTATATGACGGAATCAAATGTACGTTCATAACATTTACATATTCAAGAGACAAATAAAATGTGATTCAATATATGAACTACATTGGGTTTTAGTTAAACCACCAATAGAGTAAAATTGAAGACAAAAACTAAATGGGCTGAAACATTAAATGCCACTAACAAAAGGGATGCTCTAAACAACTATAACTGTTACTCTTTCTGTCGCAACAGAAATGTATAGTCTACTGAAACCAACAAAAAAAAAATAAAGAAGTTTATAGAGTTTTGGAGCCAATTGAATAGGCAAACATTATGATTTTCCATGAGAAAGTTTTCCAGAATGATGATAACATTCTTGAAGACTTCTCCGTGTTTGTGTTGAACCAATTTCACCATTTGGACTGAATAAATTATTTTGCTTCTTGTATGAAATGAAATGTCATATACAGGCGATAGGAGACTATGTCGCCGTTGGTTTTTCCTTAAAACTCCCACTCACGTTAAGGAGTATAATTCAACAATTTCCTTGGCGCTAAAGATTCACACATCCTTTCATTTCATGTCGATTCAATAGAATAGAAATACTGGAAATAATTCCCTTTCATTCTATTTGAATGGTTTATTATATCAAATACCATATATAGTCATATACATTCGCATAGATTTATGGATGCCAAAAGCAACAAAAAAAATAAGAAATTTTCCTTTATGGTTTCGCGGCATTTTTTCCTCACACTTCAATTATAATTTCTTAGATCAACGCAAATAATTTATTACTTTTTATAGACTTATTCATCGGATTTCATTTTTTTTTTCTTCATTCGGTCGATGCCTTCTATTACTATAAATGACAGATCTTTCTCTCTATGATTATGCACATACACACATATACATTGGCGATAATGCTGCTCTAAATACTAAGAATAGAGCGATTTACAGATAATCTTATTCATACGACATAATTTCTTCGAATTATTTTCTTTTGCTATCATCATCTTTTAACATTCACATAATTTTAAAACTTGGAAAAATTTCATTTCAAAGATTTTTATAATAAATTTAGGGTGAAAAACTTTATCTCCCATTGGTTGCATACACGAAATATCCCCAACCCACCGACACCCAAAATGTAAAAATAAATTTTTCGATTTTCAACGCTTTCATAAGAATTGAATTCTTTATATGAGACACTTGGTATCGTTCTAACCAAGCAAAACATAAATGAATATTTTATTATGATTTTATTCAATTTGATCAGTTAACAAAAATTTGCCATCATCACCAGCTAAAGAAAAAAAGAAAAAGTATTTTACACTTCAACCATATGAATAAATGAATGACGAATAAAATTGAAAGAAAAACCAAAAAAAAATTTCATTGATATCAAATTTGAATAATAGAAGAATTCGAGAAAAATAAAAGAAAAATGGAAAATCTTTACACTAAGCATAATTTTATGGTTCAGCCATAGAAAATGGTGAAGACATTAGACAAAGGAAATGATGAAAAATTCTTATTATTTCTTATACGGTGTACTTATGAAACTCACAGTAAAACCAAATAGATGACAGTGTAGCATGTCAATTATGACAATGATGGTTTGATAATGAATGAGGAAAAATCATGTTGAGGGGTGGTACATAACAAATAACAGATAAACACAAGATTGTATAATCGAACAGTAAACGTAGAGAATATGAATAGAGACTAGAATATAAGTGGAAATATAATTTGATGGTTTTTACCTAAATATGTGCTGTTTGTTAACACCCAAAATATTTTCAATGGATCAACCATCCCTTTTAGAAATAAACTTGTAATGATAACTAGTCACCACCATATTAATGCCAGTGATAATAAGTGATTATTTTTATTATTCATTTTCATAATTTTCTTTTCTTTTTTTTTCGTATTTTCCTCTTTGATTATGTTGATTCACACATTTGATTTTATCCTACAATTGGACACTGATAATGTTGGTTCACTATATTTCGTTTATTCTTTGGACTTCTATGAAGGAAAGATAATTTGGATGTTATTGTATTTTGGAGAGGAATGGTTAATGAAAACTTGTATGAATGAATGGAAAAAAAACAAACAAATTTTTATTTTCACGTAGTGATGATGTACAGTGATAGGGATTATATTCAATGATTATGTCCTAGACACGTTAAACAATAGGAATCACAGATAAAAGCACTGCCATTAATCCAATTATTATTATCTTGTAGAGGATGTTTTTTTTTTGTTTTCCTCTTTTATTCTCTGGTTTTTGTACAAACACTTTTGTTTAGATTTCACTAAAATTCTCTTTTTATTTTGATTAAATTTTCATCATATCACATACACACATGACAACCATGATCCACTTTAAGCCTTAGGGATAATAATTGTAATCAGAGAACATAACAATTAATATGTATATGATGTTTGACCAACAAAATCATAAATCATGTTTCAGTAATCACGATATTTGATTAATATTTTCACTAGTTTTTTTTCCCTCCTCTTTTATATTCTCTATGTGGGTGGTAATCTGAATTAAAATACATTCATTAATATCATACAACAATTTCTTTCTTTTGATTTTCGCATTGAAAATTAATTATGTTTTCTGGTACCAACAACCATGTTTTATATTTCACACTAAAATCACTTAATTCGTTTCACCAGAAATATCACTGATAACAATCAAATATTTGATACAGTGAAATAGCTTTGTAGCTTTTACTTCTTTTTTATTCATTTATTTTGATTTTAATGCTTTCTTTTGCTTCAAACTAATGGATCACTTGATACCGTAATAGAACAAGTGAATAATAAAAAACTAAATTGAAATGGACACAGTGAACTGTTATTGTTAAAAACAGAAATGGGAAAACTCTTAGAAACAATTTATTCCACTGGACGATTTATATCCGTTAGAATTTTCCTATAACAACTCCTTTCTTCTCAAGCTTAATTCTTTCCTTTCACCACTTTGTTCTCAACTAAATTAATTTATGTGTAATTTTTCTATTCTCTTGTATGTTAGCTAGCATTAACTAGAACATAAACATTCATTGACCAAAAAAAAAATGTTTCCTATTGTTTTCTATGAAAACATATTTTCATTTCTGTATCATTACACTCGGTTATAGTATCACTCTTTATAATCCCAATTTAATTTTGGACTCATTTGGTTTAACTGTTATACATCATGAGGCATAAAGACAAATTACTTTAATTCAATATGTGTACAATGGTATTGGATAACCGCACACATACACACTCTGTGTATTCATTTTAATAATAAAAACTGATCCTCAACCAGCTAAATTGGGAAACTTTTACTATGAATGTCCTTTACGTTTTGATTGTGGCTCTGGGATTTTGTGTATAAACCCATTGGGTATCACTAGACACACAGAATACAAATTCCCGTAAACACTTTCTCTTCTATTTCCTTGAATTTTCTGATTCGTACACCGATTTTCACATTCAATTCACTTTAACCAAAAGAGTGTTTTCATTCGAATAGAATTATATACTCTGCACTTTATAAATTATTAATTTTGATTACACAATTCGTGGTATGAAATTTTCATTGCGTTTTTCTTTCATTTTTTTCCCATAATAATATTTAGACTTGGGTGATACTTTTACACTCGTTCACCAAACATATCGAAAATAAAATCCAATGAAAACACGGCCAAATGAATATGTAAGAAATATGAGAAACTAGGAATTACATTCATTCGTATATCAAACTAAATAATTCATATAAATGGTATCAACGCATTGCAAAACCATAAATATTGTATGAATATCCCCCTTTTTATAGTGTCTCATTGGAGACACACGGTTACCATAAGCCTATATAATCACTAGAGAATTTTCCTGTACGAAAATTCGTTGTGTCTCACAAAGAAAATATCAAACGGAATTTTTATTCAACACACATTAAAGTAAAACTTTTACTCTTCTCACAATAATAATTACTAATGGCATTTAATAAACTGCCATTTCTAATGTGAATATCTCATTAATTAGTAATAATTTCAACTCATTCACTCAATTCGATATAATCAACAAGAGTAAACTAATCAGTTTAATTTTTTATTCTTTTCTTTTTCCGGATTTATTTCCACATTCACATATAATTAATGTTTTCTCTTTGAATTTGTCTATTCAGTTAAATCAACTAAAATTAAATGGCGCGAATACGCGAAGATAAATATTATTTACTGTTTATTGATGCCGAATTAATTTTCTAAAGCGAAATGGGCGCAATTTACTCTATGACAATCTCAAATAAACTAAATATTCTGTGGTTAACATAAAACATCTTATCGTATCATCATTTCATCTCTGTGAGCTTTCAATGGAAGGGAAAATTTTAGGAAAATCATGCGCAATTGATTCTCTTATAGTAATGATCTTGAACTTTTACACCGTGATCACTAACGAAAGCTTCCTATTGCGATACCCCAATGTATTTCTCCGCCATTCACAGAAGAAACGTTTGCGAGAAACATGAAAACTTATTGTTCGCATTTGTCATAAATTCATTAAGCTAAATGTTGGGTCGTTAGTATCCGTTACCTGAGAATCCATTAGATCAATTGTCTACAATTTTTTGTCTTATGTAAGCCATACACAGCACATTTCGATTTGGCCAAACTATAAAATTTCAATTAATTGCTATCTTAACGTGGAGTCTTTCATTCCTGAAGAATGAGATAAAATGAATTATACGCAATACTTCCTTACCCATCAATTTTCATCTCAACATTTCCTCTGTTCGACCATTTATTTTTCCCTACAATCGTCCGGTTCAAACCAGTCAAAGAAACATGAGAATTTATCTTAAGCGAATAATAGAAAAAGGTGATTTCAACAATTCCAATGTGTCTTACACCCACACCATCTACGTGGATGGAACAGAAGAAAATAATTGCCAAAATGAATTTTCATTGGAAAATTGGCAACTGATGAATAAAAATCGAAAATATTTTTTTCCGTTTCTTTTAGTTACACAGAAATCAAACATTTTAAAGTCATTACGATTTATAAAATTCTATAGAAACCGTCGGTGGTCGTATATAAAATTCTTGGTTTTATACAAAATATACGGAAATTGTAGATATTAAATGTTATACCAAGAAAATTGATGAAAATAATGAACCCTAGGATTTTGGTAACAGAAGAAAATATAGAAAATTATGGGGTAGATGAAAATCGATTTTATCAAATGGACCTACACCGTATTGTCCTTTCAATCATACATTACACGTAGCAATTATCAGAAAACTTTTTTTTTGTTTCTTATTCATTGGGTAAATGATGCCATTGAAATTGAGTTTTAGTTAAAACCATATGAATTCAAGTCAACCATCGTAAAACGATGAAGACTTTTTGACTTAAACTTTTACATTCTGAATGAAAGGAGGATAGGAAATTAGAACATTAACGGAATGGAAAAAAGCTGTCCCATCTAATTGGAATCAATGGTCCATTTCAATTCTTATTCGACTTCGATTAAGTCGTATAGAGAGAACAGTTCAAACTTGGTGGTCGTATCATGGTTTTGATACCATCATCGTTATATACTGAAGAGATCAGTCAGTGATAGACGATATGAAACTAGGAACTTAATCGTATTTTATCATCATATTGAGAGCCAATACATAAAACGTCACAGTTTGGATTTTACTATTTTCTGCTAACGATTGCAATATTTTCTCTATTTTAAGTTTTTCACGATGAAACTGTGTTCAATATTTCATTAATTTTTCCCCATATATTCGATATAAGCCGATCAACTACAGTGGTGGTTTCAAACACTCAGACTATTCGACTTGATAAACCCAAAAGGACTTTAGTGAAAACGAAATTTTTCCATTTTAAATTTCCACTACTTTGATTGTATCATAGAAACATTTCCCACAAAACTCTCTTCAGCTGGTATGTGCTGGTGGTCCTGTGTATATTGAAATTTTAAAAATGGATTATTGTCATGTGCCTTACTGCGAACAGAATGTTATGGTACCAATGAAAATTTTCATATTCAATAAAAGTTATTCAACAGTGTTTTTATTGATAACATAATATTCCATTGCATATCTCCATATGGTACTGATATCTATGGATTCTAATAATTGTGTAAACTAAAACCAGTAACCAAAATTAATGTTCTATGCGTGGGAAAATAAGCTCTCTATGTTGCGGTTAAATCTTTGTGGCTAAACATATAGTATAGAATAGAAACTAAATGAAACCAGAAAAATCTCAAAAATCATTCAGAAAACTTTATATTTGACTTGACACCCTCATATCGAATAGATGAAATATAAATTTTCATTTTATATTTGTGAAACAATTCAGTAAAACGCATTGCTCTACAGTTATAGAAGAGTATTTTTGAAAAATTTGTAATTGTTAGAATAGAAGAATCAATGTTTAGCAGTTATTGAAACATAATCCAATTATCTTCTGCTCTATATTGGTGGAATTTGGTTCATATAAACCAATAGCGTCAAAAATAAACATGAACGTAGTGGAATGAAACCACATCCATTCATATGACTGGTACATTGCTAGGAAATTCAAATTAATAAAATCAATATTTATGTTTATGTCCAGGATATAAGAATAGGAAAATTTACAAAACATGGGGAATAACAGTGGTCAGCTACGGTTATCGAGTAAAAATCAAGTTAAATTGTAAACCAATACTTTGTAATTTTTATTTAACTTGAAAATTGAAATTTCCCATTGGTTTTAGTCAAATGAAACTAAAAGAAAAGAATTGACTAAAATAGTTTTAATTCAACAATTGAATTTATCTGATTCCTTTCTACTTTTTTAGTTGCAATTGCTACCCGATAAAAAAAAAAACTTTCAATGAACACATGAATGCGTGTCATTCCAATCAAGGAAAATTTAGAAAAACAAAAAGAAATAAAAAACCATTCTTATTACATTGAAATGAATCGAATCGATATAACAATTTTCTTTTGATATTTCGTGATATTCCTTTACAGTTCAATTAAACTAAAGATTTAATTTAGATGAAAAATAAAACCAAAACGAAATTCATTGAGTTTTCTAATCGATAGCAGTAACAACGAGATGACAAAAAATTTCATGTAATTGAAAATTGTTATTTGAAACTTAATTGAAAATAAAGAGAAACAGCAAAAAAAAAAAAAGTACACCAGTGAATGCATCTTTTACCATGTGAAAATTTCTTATTTCAATTTGGAAAACATCAAAAGCGTTTTTCTTTCATTCGAAGGCGCCATAGGGGTGAACCAATTGAAAATGCACACATATGAACACTTTATGCTTTTGTATTACTGGTCGACAAGATTAATTTGACACTCACTGTTATTTGAAACCAAAAACAAAATAGAATAACCAAAATCCCTCAGACATAAGTTCCTTCATATGTCTGGTGTACCATTGAGAAAATTAAATTTTCATTCTCATAATTAAATTTTATGCTATATCGACTAGACTAGTCAAATTTGCCAATTAGAATTAAATAACAATAACTTTTGTTTCACCATTAAAATTACATAGTGCAAATTGAAATCTAATAAGAAACTCTGTTGAAGCGCTGAAATTACCTCGGTTACTTTACATTGTAATCGTATAAAGGATCTGCATATAATCCAAGTGAAATTTATGAAAACAACAAAAACTATAACATCAAATTATTTATATGTAATGTTTTAGATGTTAAAATTTGATATGTTTCACAACCCGCCAGAAAAAGAAACAAATAAAAACCATTGGAAAATACAATTCTTAAACAAACGTAATGCATTTTGAAGAAAATTTGAATTTTCTTTCGAACAGCTCAAATGAATTGGTACAAAATTTTCACTCGACTAGATGAAAGGATATGGTATAAGCTCCAATATTCATCTGTTATCACATGTTAAAAGTATCGTATTACAAACTAATATTCATATAATTCAGTTCCAGTACGATTTATATTCTTTCATATTCGTTTTTTGATTCTTTATGTTTGCTGGTATAACAAAATATATGAATTTAACAAACACACATTGGCCAAAAAGAAAAACACGATACAACAGAGAAATATTGTGAAAAATTATTAGGAAAATCAAAAACGATTCATGCAAAAGAATCAAACGAAAGAAAATACTATTACACTCAACTGTGAACAGATAGAATCCAAATTATAACGAGTGAAGAAAATGATAATATTTTATTCTGTTCACGATATGATAAAAGCATAAACAATATTTCTTTCTCTCTCGTATTATGTTTGTTTGGATGTTTTACTTTTCGCATTCATCTAATATTTATGCGCAAATATGATGTAATTTTATATTCTCTATATATTAATTTTAATAAAATATGGTTGGGTTAATAATATGGTTTTGTAAAATATTCTCGTTCATCTGACATTTGGTTGAAAACAAACAGCATGAAATTTGAATCGAATTATATTTTTTTCCTCTTTAAAACATGTTACAATTTTTTTTTTTTTTTGCATTTCTACCAATTCAATGTTTATTATACCAAAAAAAACAAAAAAAAAACAAGAAAGAAGTGAAGTAAAATTCACTAGATGATATTTCAAAAGTTCCCATAAAAATTAACATTATGAATCATTGTAGCAAAGCATGAAATATTCTTCCGTTTGCCACATTAAAATAATAATTTAAATGATTCCCGTTACTTTCATTTCTAATTTCTGTGATTCTCTTCTACAATTTTTTTGCATAAAACACAAATCATTTTGAATCACGTAATATATGATAATGATAAATTCACATTTACTTCATTATGGAAACAGATTTTCATAATTATTTGTATAACCATTTGATTAATTGCATTTTATGTGGTATTATTATCAAGTACCATGAGAGCTAATTTCTGACTGTTGAGAGAGCTTCATGAAACTTCATACAGAGATTCATACACATGTAAATTTACAAAAGAAAATAGAACAAAAATTGGTTACTAAACCAATTCATATTCAGGATGATATTCATGACACGTGTGCATATGTATTTACATTTAAATATTGCAATTCATACTGTTTATTAAATTTATTCTTTAAATTGATCTAATTTATTTTGATATACATATAATTTCATTTGAAATTTCTTCCACTTGTTCAAAATTATCTTTAAGAGAGTTGGGATTTGTACGTTACTATGGTTCTAATAGAATTTTTTTCTAATATAAATATTACAAATTTACATGATAATCGTTGGTATCTCATGAGAGAAAAATGAATTCTGTTACAAGGATAATTTTATGTTTAAGTTCATTCACCATGGGTGGGTTTTATTACATCTTTAAAAATTCAAATATCACATCTTACTATTCCGTTGACCAAACGAGTTGTTTATTCGACCGTATTAAATTCAAAGTAATGAATCATAGTTCCTTTTTTCTCTGTTATCCGTACAATCCGTACATAGACAAGAAGCTAAAGTTGTTTATTACATGAAAATATCTTGGGTCAAAGGAGTTTCCATTCCTCTTCTAAGAATCATTTAAAGTACGGAATCTTTAAGAAATATTTTCATGATTATTACAGCTTTTCCATTGAATAATATTGCAATTGAACGTAGATTGTTATTTCTAGTGAATAATATACAATTCACAAGAATCAATGAAGGCATATCAATTTTACTTAAAGACATCCAATAAAACATCTTTAAATTGCAAACAAGTTATTGATATTTGAGTTATAGTTTTTATTGTAAATTCTCCGTATGAAATTTGATAACATATTACCAATCAAAAACAATCATGTATAGTACACGGGCATTGATGTTTTATTCAATATGAACTAGTACATTGTCATTATGTGTTAACGTCAATATCAAATAAATTCAATTTGTTATGCATCCATCATAGGGATTATCCATTGAAAGCTTTTCATGTCCGGTCACATAAACATTATGGGATTGGTCACTAAATTTTATATTCAAAAAACCATGTAAAACATAACTTTTGCTCTTATACAATTTGAAAATTATTCATTTCCCTGTTTTAGTATAACAATTGTACAGGTAACAGAAAACAAATGAAAATTATTTTATTAAAATCTATGCAACGCACATTTCCTATTGTTCATATTCAAAATATAAATTGTAATGTACTGGCATTTAATATGATCCGGTAATCCTTTCAATAATGTTGATCAACAATTGAAATAGATTAAAATGTTTGGTACATATCATCCCACTGCTGTGTCATCCATTAGATTTACATTGCACGGTTGGTATACAACTAAAAATATCTAATTAATTTCCTATCTAATAGTAAAGTTAGTAAATGCATTCTTCAATTTATGTTTACATTACTGAATTAATTTACAAGTTTAATTCATTATCCCTCCGTTTTAGTTTTAATATATTCGTGATACATTTAAATACAGAACCGTAACGGATCGGATTACCACAAAATAGAAATGGATAACTGTGTGCATCATGGATTTTTGTTATGAGAAAACTGTAAGTTTTTATCCAAGTCACAAATAGCTTAACTCATCTGGATAAAATGAATAACAATCTCTTTTATATGGAAAAATACAAGTGAATTTAAAAGAGTGTTGCACGGTATGTGACGTGAAAAACTTTTGACACCATTTTAATAGTTTTGTTATAGCTTGATATCACTATAAAGGAAAAGAATATCATCTTTTACCTGCAACGTTAATCTTCAATCAAATACCGTTGAAATTCATTTCCATACGATGACGGTTAAATTAAAAATAAGAAAAAAGTTCAGACAGTGAACCATCACTGTAGAAACAAATGTTATTAACAGAATCTTAATCGTTATCATTCCCTCAGCACATTCCTCCCTAATTAGAACATCGACAGACTCATCAAAAACTATAAATGATTCTGTGGCAAACTATCACATACTTTTCCATTGAATGAACATTGTCAATAAGGACTCACAGACGAACGGAAAAAGTCAACCAAATTAGAGTCATTCAATTTGATTAAATTCATCTAAGATCAACGAAGTAAATCCTTTAAATTGATCAGTTCTTAAACCCCCAAACCATTAGAAGAGAAATTCACGATACGAATTAGTTAGTTGTAGTCTCGATTTAACCGATTTTCTAAAAACGAACTTTTGAATGTGTCTTGCATCACTAAACTCTCGACCATATCAAATACACTGATATTTGAACATTCATAGTAAACTTTTATTCATCAATATTATGGATACGTTTGATTTCCCATACACACACATACACATAACAGAAGGAAAACGTCGATATTGAGAAAATCAACAGAAGTAAAAGATGTATGAAGGAAAGCAATGGTTCCCTAATCGTATGTAATTGCCATTTTCAAACAGTTAAACGATAACGAACTAAGATGAAACCATGCGAAAGTATTTATTTTCCATCTCTATCTCTCTGTTGAGTTTTCAAACAAACTGATCTGATTATATTGAACAATTTTTCGATTAACATGATTATTAGTGGGTACTATTGCAGTACTATAGCAAAAGTTTACTTTATCGTACAAATTGACTTAACGCTTTAAATATCTTCCTGCTGTAAATGAAAGCACAATTGTGGTATTTCATACCTCATCACAATACAGGATTCACTGCATTAATCCAAGGAAATGAAAAAAAAGAAACTTTCAACGATATGAACATTGGAAACCCAATTATTCCGACAGTAAAATTCACATGAAAATCAACTTTGGCGATTGTAAACGACAGAAGAAGAGTTACCGGAGCCGCATATGGATCTGATATAACATTTTGTTTGAACTAAATGATTCTTGGTATTCTCAACGCCCCCCCAAAAAAAATTGTTATACTCAGAAAGTAAATTATATACAAAACACTGATAGTAAACTTCTCACATTTCATTACATCAACGTGTCTTTAATTAATTACCGAATAATATTTATCTCATTCAATAGAAAATCATGTAATCAATTACTCTTCAACCCGTTTATAAGTTCATTCAATAACTACTCGAACTGAATTTAATTCGATAAGTTCCATTATATTTCCGCCAATTGGATTAATTCAAATTACACAATTCAATACCAAAAATGGAATTTGATTATATGTATGGAATGGAATACATTTACAAACACACAACCAGCTAATTAAATTACCAATGAGAAATTCCATTAAAATCAACTAATTAGTATGTTTCAATTCATACCACCCACCACACACATATGAAACTTAATAAAATAATTTAATAGAAAGGGGAGCATATTGATTGGTGCTATTCACACATTATAGGAATTCTCAATGAAAATAGAAGATTTAAATCTTATTGAAATTCACTTGACGTAATTTGTTCATTTTATTGAATTTATAATATTGTGACCTCATCATGCACACAGCCACATAGTAAACAGTGAAGTTGATAAGAAAAAGGTTAAACACGTCGTTATTAAATGTCTTAGTCTCACGGGTCACTGCACATCCATCGATAACATTTACTTGATTATAACTAAACAGAACCGCATTAATAACATTAACTAATTAACAAAGTACCATCGTATATCAGTTTTTTATTATTCCCGTTCATTCAACATTATCCTGACCAGCAGAATTTGATGTTATTTGTTTTAGGGGTCATTTTCTTCTATCTTGATTTTTTAGTTTTAAAACATTTCTTTATCGTTTCTCAAGCAAGCAAATAAAAAATTTTAAAACCCCAAAAACAAAGAAAATAAAAATTATGAGAGAAACCGTTTAACTAAACAAAAAATATAAAAACGAGTTAATTTATCAAAAAATGTTCACATTAAATTCGCTTTAAATGAAAAATAAAAACTTCAACTTTAGGGACCCCCTCCCCAAAAGAAAAAGGAAAAAAAAAATTAACTGACAGTGGTGAGAAGTAACAGCACCAAAGACTGGATAAAAAAATACAACAGCATAGTGTTGGGTTTCAGTGTTATATGTTGCGGGATACCGTCAAACAAGGAAAATAAATGTTGGATGGTGAATTAAAAGCTTATCAGTTAAAAACCAGGGGAGGTTCTCACTTCTATATACACTAAACAAGTATTATGCGGTCAAAATGGTATCATTTCTTTTATGTTCCTGGCCAATCTCTCTCAACACGATTGGTAACCAACCAAACAGCAAAAAAAACAATAAATTCAACGTGAAAGTCAAGAGTGAAAAACAACATACAGTAGCAAAACAATAACAAGTGAACAATGTGAGCCCAGGAACTTATGAGGAAAAACAACGATATTTTACTTCCTTTTATTGATGAAAGCTAAACTAGAGTTTTCCTCATCACTATACTAATACTCTTTGATTCTATATGACTTCGGTTCGGTTTCTATTTTTTGTTGGTCAAAATGTCATAAAAATTTGCTCCCCGTCTAATGTTGATAGGGTTGTTTTACTCTCATAACATAGCTAATAGCATTATATGGATGTTGAATAGGCTTTAGTTTTATATTTCGTACTCTTTTCCCTTACATCCGATACCCGATGAAAGAAAAACAACAAAAAATAAAACATAACAAGCGACATTGTGACATCAATTCTTCACTCAACTAAACATAATTGTTGTTCATCTATATATACCAACGGATGACACAGGAGGAAGAGAATAGACAACAGAAACCAAAAGTATTAAAATATAATATCATGAAGGGAAAATTGATCAATATTATGAAACTTTATTCCGATGTAAACAATATAGAGAAGAAAAATCGAAAGATTTTCACTGTTTTCACCAATAGAATTTATAAGGAAAACCATCAAATCTAACAATGTCAAATATTTAATGTTTTCTCCCTCGTCCTTTCACTTCCTCGTATAACAATGAACGTGAGTTTGAGTGGCAAACGCATTTACAAGAAAGAATAACATGAAGAGATCCATGAAAGGTCAATGGGATCATAATTTCATTCTTCACCATTGGTTCTGTTTCTTTTTCTCTTCTCTTGTTTAATAGAATCTATTCAATACATTGGTAACTTCGATTACTAAAAAAAAATGAAAATCTTCCTTTCAACTTCCGCACGGTCAATCACAATTTGCGAATGGTTCAGTCACAAGCAGTCAAAACCATGAAGAAAAAACGAAAATTCACAAGGAAATCAAATAGATTTCCTTTTTAATAAATCGATGGGTGGACCACTATGGATTATGTTTGTTTTATCATATGTAAAATTCGTATGGAGAATAAAAACCATTTTATATTAATTTGATGTGGAACCATAAGGAGAAAGTGCTTTGATTTCATAAACGTGTTACTTGGACATAAACTAGAAAAAAAAAAGAAAAAATTTCTAGAACAGATGAAGAAAATCGTTGAAAACCAATAAATGAAATCATTATTATATGACGCTTTTATGTTTATGTTCACTTCCCAGTGCGGCCCCACAATTTTTTTTTGTTTCTTCGTCTATCACTTTAGAAAGGGACAGAAAAATTCACACAAAAAGAGAGAATTTTTGGTGTGATTTTCTTTTGATGATTGAATGATGAAAGGCGAGACGCCAACTGGACCCAACATAATAAGACAGACGAATTTAATGGGCGCTTTATGGAGCACCAAATTGCATTTGATTCTTTTTATTTATGAAATAAGGAAGGCAAAAAAAAAAAAACAAAATAATATTCATCGAACCGAATTGTAACGATGTGAAAATTTATATGTTATAAAACAAGAAAGGAAATCTACTTGAAAGATACTTAAGGAATACACACACATGGTGGTGTAACTATGAGTTTTTCGACCGAAAACAAAAGGCATAGAGATGAAAATCTTAAATTAATCGTTTGAAAGAACCTCTTTGGGTTACAGAACGAGTTAAACTACTCTCGATTCATAATTTTCCTGTTATTTTAAATCGAGCACACTGTTTAAGTGTAACGAAACAAACTTTTCATAAGATTTTATTCAATCCCAATTGACTATACACGAAGGATTGTGTCGTTCACGTCAAATTTAATGTTTCTAAGTGAATTGTGCATAAATTTTCCTTTTTTTCTTTTAAGTGAGAAACAATCTTATTACATAATAAGAAAAACATGTGAACTCATTTTGTGATATGTAACGCATGAAAATTTACAATGAGAATCACTTTAACTGAATGAAACAAAGTCCCGTTGTTATTCTCATAGAGTACAAGGATACAATGTGGATGTGTTACAAAAACAACTTTTGAGTTTTCCGTTCCCATAGTTTTCGATAGACTAATATTATTCTTATTTAATTCAGTGATGTGTTGATATTTTTCTTTAACGTTTTCAAATGAAAAACTTTTCTTTTCTTTTTTTTTAGCTTAGATGGTTTTATTCTTACACTCGTCTTATATGAAGGGCTTAATAGAAAAAATATTGAAATTATTAAAATTTTCCATGTTCATTCCCATTGATTACACTCTATACGAGTAGTGAGACGGGTATTTGTGTAACACAGAAGAATTTTTTTTTTCTTTTTATTGATTCAATTGATGTTTTTCTGATTCAAATTCAATGGAATTGAACATTTATTGGCATTCGTTGAAAGGGTTGAACATACTCAATTATTTAAACGGAAATATTACAAGAAATCAAATAAAGTAGAGCAATGAATTGCATTAAAAACCAATTGATTCTATTATTTTGTTTGATTATTCACTTAGTTTGTGTACCTTTTCATCTCATTTTGAAATAGAATAATATTTAAAATTCTTAAAACGATTGAATATGAATGAAACTTAAGATTTAAACGATGAATCGTCATCATAGATAAGACAATATGAAAATCACATTTATTTAATTTTCCTAAAGAAACAGAAGATAACAAAAACCGATTGGTAACGAATCAAGCAAAGGAAATGAGGCCTCTTTTACGGTTGATTATCCGTTGAATATCAAAACACATTTAAACATTTCGATATTTATATTTCATTTTTTTCTTTTTATTTTTCATTGTTTTCTTTATCAATCCGCATTTCCCATTTACATTCAATATCCATCGTCTTTATTTTTTGTTTTTCATTCTTTTTTTAGGTTCAGTTCATTCCCTTCTTTTGTAGTTTAAAAAGCTTATCCCATTCAATCATATGCAATAAAATGGGGAACCGGAATTGCGACCTATGGGGTTTTAAACCGTTAAAACGGTAAAGGTGTATTGTTTGATTTCAGTGAAATTTCCCAACGGATCAACGACAATCGCATTGTCAACGTATACAAAATTTATGTTAAACACACTTATCGTATTGTCATACATATTATGTTTAACATGTTATTCATTCTTTATGCGATACATTCTTGGCGTGTGTATCAATGTGTCAAAGGGCACAAAAACAAAGAAACTGAATGAAACAGTATTGTGCTTGTCTTTTTCTTAAAATACAATGAGTACATTTGGATGAGATCATGATGAAAGAAAATGTATGTTTCCCTTTTTTGATTAAATGAAAATATTATGCATAAAAATTGATGAATTCAAAAGAAAATCAATAATCGTTTGTATTTCTGTTCAATTTTTTTTTAGTTGTAATAATAAAATACTGAATATATCGAAATCAATTTGATTTGAAAATAGAATGAGATAATCGTACTTATATGTGTAGCAACCATATGTATGTAGTTGTCTCATGGGTAGTTTAATGGTATCAATTCAACAAAAGATAAAGAAGATGTCCTTGCGAACAAGAAAACATAAAAAATAAAAGAGCAACATTCAATTTCATTGGCTCGGCCATTCATCATTGTGTGCCTTTATCGTTTCATTATAATCAATAGGAAAATCGTTTTAGTTCATCTTAATGGTAATATCCAATAAACATTTTATTGATATTGTTCCTTTTGTCTGATGATAGTCTTTAGTTCATTATATGTTCTCTATTATATGGAATTGGACAAAATTATTATTTCCGAAACAAAATTTTGATTTTAACTTGACTTGGCATTATGGAGTTCAAGACGATATTCTGAATCACTATGAATAGCTTTTTTAACTTTCTTAAAGCTTTAATCGAAGTTACCTAAGGATTTTGAACTTGGAGCAAATTCGAATTCGCTCTTGACTTTGTACGTTTGAAACCTTACAAATAATGCATCAGTTTTCAGTGCAATTTAATGGTGTGTGTATTGGATAAGTCCTAAGCTTTGTTGTGACAATCAAGTGACACCTTTTAGTACAATTTCCCACCCAATATTTAGCAATAAACATTAAGGATAAATATTAACTTTTACCTTTAGCGTTAACCATAAACGTTTCTTTTTCAACAGATACCATGCCCGTTAATCACCTCTTCCCTTACCTTACACTAGATAGATAACAATGAATTTTGTACTCACCTAAAAAGATATCAAAGACAAAAATCGATTAGTTAAACTCTTATTTGTTAAATTTTTAAAATTACAATTAATCTAAATATTTCGGTAAATTGTTATTGATATTATCTTTAATCGAAATACCACTGAAATACTATTAGTTGATTACTCAACTCTTGCTGCACTAATAAACAAATTCTCTTATACAGAATTAATTAAATATTAATGTTGTTATGAAAAAATATTACAAAAATAATAATCCACTTTGCAAATATTTGTGAACAACATAAAATATTCAATAATAATAAAGAAGATAAAAAGGCCAACACATAAAAATTAACTTTGTACTCATCTGAATTAAAAGCCACTCAATTACAGAAAGAGTACAGAAATGAAATAAATAAATTCTGTTATTTTCAATGCATGGAAAATTAACAGTAAGAGGATAACGTTAGTTAACAGAACAGAGTCTACCACTCATTATGTAATTATGCGTTTTTGCGTATGTAAATTTATACATTTTAAAGCCTTTACCACGTCTAGCTCATTCCCATGAGTTGTGGGTGAATGGTTTGTTAATCAACACACCACCATAAAACACACAACACGAATTTAAATAAAATTGTTTGCCCGTCCAGTTGTTACCGAAATTTTACACCAACCATCTCCCTCCGGTGACATGTCAATCCGCCGGTTTGATAAACAGAAGATACCAATTTTCTTCTCTTAGGCAAAATGATAACATGAAAACTGGCCCCTCTTCTATGGAATTTCTGTTGTGCGACACAACATGAGAAACATACCCAAGATTAAGAATTCTTAATCGTGAGCATCCTCTCTCTTGACACCAAAAAAGTTTTATTTTTAATTTAGAAATTCCCAACTGCCAATAAGAATTCAATGAAGGAATCTAATTTTCTAAAATTGTTTAACACAATCAATGAGCCCATGTGTCGTTTTGTTATTGCGGTTCCATTGAATCGCAAAGAGAAAACTTACCAAGTACGAGATTAATCAAATATCTGCCAACATACATCGGTGGTTCCTGTATGTGTCCCATTCGCCTTTTTGATTCTGACTAACCACTACACATCACATAAATTCGATTTAATGTTTTATTACAAATAAAACAACAACAGCACAGCACTTTTATTGATTCATTTTTGACAAAATGTAGTTATTAGGTAAAGAATTACGTGATTCAATTGTCCAATTACTCAGTTCCAAACAAAATGATTACAAAATTCATTTTTTCTTCTTCTATTGTTCAGTGCTTCGTAATAATGTCATTGTTTAGGCGCTTAAATTGAAACTTTTCTACCGTTTCCTTTAAATCTGTCAATAATTAGATCCGGTTTCTTGCATTTTGCAAGAGATTTCCTCTACCATTGTCAATTGTATGAAATGTCATTTAGTTTCGCGGCTAAAGTATTTACAAGTAGAATTTCAGTGAAAATGTAAAGTAAATTTTGTTCATTACTTCAATTATTAATTCAATTCAATATTAAAATATTGTATGATGTGATAGTGCTTAACGAGAACTCATAGTGAATTTGTTTGATTGAAATTAACTGTAAGTCCATAATTTTGATAATTCACGATAAACAGGTGAAAACCAAATAAAATGATGTTTTAATTTTAGGAAAATATTCCATTTCACATATTAATAATATGCCATGTTGAGAACACACTTTTCCATGTTTCAAGCGGTAAACTTTTAACAACAAAAATCTCATGTAAATAATGAAAATACATTTTCCACATGTGTGACAATGGAACACCCTCAGTCTCATCAAGGCTATACGCCTTTTGTATGGCATTAAATCAAATGGAATTTTTAATTGCATTTGTTTGTTGAATAAACGGTGTGATACCAATACATTCTGATGTCCTAACTCAATAGGGAAGATAAGTGATTCTCATTAATTCACTTGTTTTAGAATTCAATTTCCCTATAAAATAAAAACCTCCCGCGCATTTACTCTTCTTCTTTCAATTGTGTGTAAACATTGCAAATTTGTGATTCAATTGAATAACATCAGCATCAATGTTGTTTCAATTTACATCAATTGTACCATTGATATTCCCCACTCAATACAAAATCCAGATGTTATTTCTTCGACTTTTTTTTTTTCTTTTCTAAATAAAAGTCTAATTAAATACGAATATCATCTAAATAACAAATCGACATTCGTACACTACCCTCTATACTCAATTGGCATTATTTATGAATACATTTCGCATAATTTAAAGATAAAAATATTCGTTGAAAGAACATAAATTTTCATCATAGATAATCGGTATACCAAATGTTCACATGATACTTGGTTGCAAGCAATACTTGGAAAAAAATGAAAGAAAAACCGAATTCTTTTGAATATTTTTCGATGGAAAACTTTTATCATTTCATGGGAATCATTGAAGTAAAAGATTCATAAAACACCGAAGAAAAAACCATTCCAATAAAAATTCAAACACCATCATTTTTAATTCCTTAAGATTAATGAAAAAGTTTATTTTTTTTTTCTCTCTTACTTTGTGCGTCTATTTCAACTGTTCAAAGCTTTCAAATTCAATCGTCTTATCTTTTCGGTTTACTTAACATTTTATCATGTACTTGGAGGGTTGTAAGAATTCAATTTTCTAACATAAATTTCCTTTTACCATAATTTTTTTTTTATATGAATTGTGTTACATTTTTATAAATTACATTATATCACTGTTGATGGAATTATATTAATTAAATTTGTTACCCTCTGTTACGGCTCAGAATGTAATCCAATTCCTTTGGTTTTTTCTTTAATTTCTCCGTTAACCAAAAAGCTCAACTTTATACGTTTGTAATTTCTTACATTTCAAACTCATATAAAATGAAACAGATTTTCTTTTTTTTTTTGTTCAATTCAATTTAATTTAAGTATTCAATGAATTACGAAGAGAAAATAATGAAATAAAGAACACTTAACAGTACTTTTGTGAATGAAATATGAATCGTTTGTAATTGCTTCATTTTGATTGTTAATCCTCATTCAGTTTATGTATATGTATGATATTAAATGTCATAGGATTATTCTTTGGTTTTTCAATTTTCTTTGAATTGTGAACGTAAGAAAAAACTAAGAACATTTATTTAATAGTTTCAATTTAAATCGTAAATTTTAAAAGAAGTTATTACATTTGTGAGTACCAAAATGACTCTTGTGAAAATTGTGAATGAGTTGAAATTAATTTATAGTAATTGCATGGCAAAAAGCCATATGGTGGATTATTTCTTATTTTTTTTTTCCCCAACTTTATAAATAATCTCAACTTAACAGGGGGGAAAAAAAATAAAAAGTTTTCTTATGGAAGAAAAAATGATATAAGAAGTGGGTACAAAAGACAAGATAAGAGTTAAAATGTAGACATCAGTTCACCTTAAATGATAGTTGTATGAATTAGTTTAAACATTTTCTACATAATTTTCAAGATAAACTTTTTCACTAAATCCTATTATTTAACGAATTAAGTTACAATTCCGTAAAGAAAAAAAAATACCAAAGAACACACGGTTCTCTTTAGTTATGCATTGTTTATCATTTTTTATTCTCTCTTATTCCATTTCAATTATAATTCCATTTAGGACTGTTCCTCTATAATTTATATTAGACAATTTCTATTCATTAAATCAAAAAAAAAAAAAACGTATTTTCATAAGAGGACTAAAGTGAAGTATCACTTTAACTTTATGAAAAATGTGTTTTCTTTTTGGCAATTAATTTTGGCACAGTTAGACATCAGCCAGTGTATAATGTGACACCTTATACAATTAGTGAAAACATTTTTTTTTTCTCCCTCGTAATTCACCTTTTTTATTTTTCTGACTGAATTTAGTAGAGGAGAACATTAATTCGAAGTGTAATTTAGTGTGTCTAATTTTATGGGTGAGAATAAACTATTCATATAAACAGAGCCAAAGAGCAAATGGCTGCTATCAAATTATCTATGCTAGTTCAGTTAAAGAAAATCCTCTTCGTCATCCTTTCTATGAGATTAAGAGTATAACGAATTGAAGAAAAAACAAACTGTTATGAAAATAATGAAAATTTTGTTGGTGCCAGCAAATTACTGGATCATGTTTTTTTTGCCTCTGTTAGTGGAAACGTTACTCAATAGATGATACGGCGAATATGTAAATGAAACCCACCTCTAGGGGTAGTTTTAGTCTCTAGTCGATCTCTCTTAGTTTTTTTTTTTTTATCAGAAACTATGAAGCTTTGAAACTAGAAAAAACGACCATTTCTGTATTTTAGTTGACAAATGGAATTGTCTGTGCTCTGAACCAGACAATGAAACAGGAGGGAATTCAGTAGGAAAAAAACAATCAGCTATTTTTAGGCTTCAGAGGACACATAAACTTTGCTTCTAATGTCCAATGCATAAAGAAATACAATTCACCAGCTAAACATAAAAACACAACATTATTTAACATTCAGCAAAAAAAAAATGGAAAGTAAATGTTCATTATGTCTCCTTGGGATTAAACTGGAAAATCCAGTGAAAAAAGTAAAAGAATCTTTCATCTCAATTTTATGTTGGCGTTAGTTCTAGTCCTTTTTTGCACATAAAATTCTCTCGTATAATGATGGTGGTTGTTTTGAACGTTGATTGATAATATTACAACGTACACCAACCGGTAATGTTATCAACCGAATGTATTTTGCGTTGACATTACGATAATTACGTGGGAATAACAAAAAAACTAAGTCTTTTCTGAGTTTAACATAATTTTAATGTTTTTTTTGATCATCAAAATTGAATTTTAGTCGTTTGGTAACCCCAAAATCGATTCTCAGTAAATTTGTAATTTTATCATTTTCCAGAGATACGAGATATTTTCATTGTTTTTACATGCTATGTGTGAAGTATTCAACTGCATATGACATAATTGTGTTGTACCAAATTAGCTATTTGCTAATAGCAATTACCATTATTAAGTAGAGGGTAATGGTAATGTTTTTGACTCATTTTTTGGTCGCGAATATTCATATTCCACATTTTAAAATGAATAATCGAAACACAATAAAATCGATTAGTGTTCACATGGAATTCAGTCTGATGTAATTTTGGAATTGCATCTGGTCCAATGTTTCTAGGAAAGCGCAATACAATTTTTGTTAAACATTTCTATGCAATCGGATCAGTTAAATTGCGTATAACCGTAATTATTTTCATATTACATTGAATTTATTTTCGTTATAAATGACAAATTCATTTATTTATTAATGTGACATTTGGCGATTTTATAATGATTTTATTTTTTATCTATTAATCGAACCACAAAGGATTGTTTGATTATCAAACACAATATTCAATTCCAATATTTCATTTAAAATAAAAAAATAAAACGATCGAATATCATATGTACCTATGCATGAATAATTTACCATTGATTTGTTACCAATGAATTGATTTTTTATTGAATTTGATGATTATTTTTCATTGATAATTCATACACAGACAATTCGTTATTAAAAAACCCCTAATTAATCTATTTATTTTAATTTCCGTTTATACAAAAACTAAATAATTGGTTTTTATTAATTTAAATACCAAAGAAAAAAAACAAACAAATTCATTTAATTCGATAATCGATGAGTATTTGCTCATCAAAATTGAATATTAGGAGCATTTTTGTTTAATCAAAATCCATTTGAAGTGGACTGTCATTTATTAAAATTAGTGACGTTATGTTGAATTAAATTGAGTTGATGTAAATGTCAATTGCATAAATTTATAAATGATGGAAGAGATAACTTATCGAATTTGGTGTTGGTAAATCCACTGATATTCATTATTCATTCTGTACAGTTCAATTTTTTTTCGGTTTAAATCGCTACCAATTTAATGTCACATTAAAATGAAACGATAAATATCGAGCATTGAAATATTTGCCAATTTAATTATATGAGTGGTATTGGACGTAGGTTTCCACTGTTTGATAAAGCCAACCATTCAGTGGCAAGAATAAAATGTTCATCATTTTCTGTATTGTGGTCACATTCGTTTACCACAAAAGGACAAATCGAAGAAACCACAAGAGTCGGTTAGAGCCAAAATACGGTGGTACAAAAAAAAATTGAACCGGAAATATAAAACAGAAAACTTAAATACAGAACAACCACAAAAATATCAACCTCACTTGGACAATCATTTCCCATTAGTTGGTTCACCAGTTTTACTTCTTTTCGACAATCAAATCTCTTTTATTTTGGTTCATTTTATATTCTACTGTTGAACAACTGAATTCATTACACCGGAGACAAATTTTTATTTAACATTCAGTTCTAATTTCTTTGTGGCAACAACCAGTTTTGTTATATTCTCGTTGATTTCTAGTTACGATATTGAATAAAATTACTGGTAAAATTTAAAACTGGACCACGTCCAAAATGGATCATTTCAACTGGCCCCACATTGGTCATATATTTCATATACAGTAAGAGTACCTCTAACACTTTCACAAAAAAAAAAACTTTGGTGGTTTATATATGGATAACATACAGCAAAGAGTCGAACAAAAAAAAGAAGAAGAGAATATTTCCATTCATTTCCACACGGATGCATTGCCGTTGGCCAACAAAACTAATATGAAACCGCCTTTCATTCTGTTTCTGGCATACGAGTAACACCAAAAAGACATTGAGGTTAGAATATACACTCTGGACTTGTTAAACAATTTCAAAAAAAAAAAAAATAATCGTTGACCAGAAAGTGCAACCCAAAAAATTATTTGAAAATCTTTAGGAAAAAAAAAAGAAGAAAATTTCCTTTTACATCAAAATGAAATTTTCAGATGTTCGTTTAGTTTGGAGTGTTCTCTGGCAGAGTGAAAATGAAATAAATTCTCACTAATAATCGTATAGTACAATTTCCAGTGTCAGTGACCATTTTGTATTTCTTTTGCGAGATAATAATATGAAAGGACATTCATATTGAAGTCTCACGTTGTTAATTTAACGAATGTAGTCATGAACAAAATCTGTTTGATATTTTTTCACTTGAAAACTATTAAAGACACAGTAGTGACTCTGTTATACAATGAGAGATGATAGTGTGTTAAAGAATACTAACGATATTACAGTAGTTGATCATAAAACGTAATAAATTTATCGAATATGGAATTACAACGTGATACAATCAATCGATAAACTTGACTCAAATGAAAACTGTTCAATAAACACTATTGCTGTTCGAATGAAAATCATTTAGAGAATTCGATATTTTCATTTGTTTTTATTTTGAAGAAAAAACCCCCGGAAAAACTAATTTAGTTGCAAAGGAAAAATGAGAAAATCAAACCAATTGAAGAGAAAGGAAAACTAGGAAGCGAGTAATGAATGTAGAAGGAGAATGTAACTATAAATCTATCGTTAATTAAAATAGAGGATAAAACATAAAACATATTATGTGTATGATTGTGGCAATCAATTGCACATGAATGTTTCTAATTACATCGTATTTCCTTATATGATTATTCAACGGATATTAATCCATTGTATTTGTTTGTTTCAATTTCATAATATTTTTATCTACATCATATGTTTAGTCTTTATCCGGGTGAACGTCATTATAAATATTTATGTTGTTGTCGGTTGTTAAGAGATTTTATGCGATTGTTTCCTATTCATTTCATAGAATAGACAAGAAAAACAGTTTGATATTAACTGAATATGGTATTCATATCAAGTAAGTCATTCAGTCAAATATAATTCATGAAACAACAACTGACTTAAGATGATAAAAGAAAGAATCATTACTGTAAAATCTGATATGTGATGGGTATGACATAAGCAACAAAAAAACGAAAAGAAATAACAGGATGAACCTTTTTTGTTTGCATAACCCACTAAAAAATCTGTTTAGCTATTCTGGATAGATTCAAATAACCTAAAGGCAAAATATTAGAATGAATATTTCACGAACGGCTGTTATTTCTTATGAATTGTTACAATTCTAACGTGATATTATAATTCCTTTTAAACGGAAGGTGATTGGAAAGTCTTCATTTTTTTATGTTATTGTGTTTAATAAAACAAAACATGGACGATCGGTTTGGTTAGGCAAACGAAGAAAATTCAAGTAACCCGATTGTAAGAATTGAAAAAAAAAGGTTTCTTAAGCCTTTGATGGTTTGGAGTGGTAAAGAATAAAAAAAAAAGAAAAACTCTAAAATCGTTTGGTGAGTCAAATCACGAACAATCCATAACATTTGGTATTAGAGTTCTATGGAAATGGATTTTCATTCTTCATCAGTTTTCGGTTATTGTCTTTGATTCAGAGGTATTTTTGAATTTCTTTTTTTTATTTTCTTGTTGGCAATATAATGTTATGAACCAACCACAGTCTGTAATCATAAAATCTAACGATTTCATGCATAATACAACATTATATTTTTATATCTTCATCTATTGGTTAGAAATCATTATACGCATGGGTTTGTTTAATGCCATCTGAGAAAGGAATTCTTATCCTTTTGTGACTCCATTTGGAAGAGAAAATCTCTTTTATTTTATTTTTTTTTTGAACAATTTTGATTCATCAGATATTTTGGTAAATAAAGTGATTGTTCCATCAGGAGACCAATTTATATGTTATAATATTGGATAACACATAAAATATGAAATCAAATGTCTTATTTTGTTCAACATTTTATTTGAAATTCTAAATTCAATGGATTTAAAATAAGTGTGAATAGCATTCAATTGATTATACAATTTCCAATGATAAACCATAGATTTTTATTTATATCATCCGCTTAATATGAATCAGATGATTTATATGCACATATTTGAGTACTTATGATACAATAAAGTATTTTTCATTTGACTGATGCCACAGTAATCCTCCAAGATACAGATTATATCAATCGATGGATCTTTTATTCCATGGAATTTTAGTACACAATAACAATTTTAATTTATGCTAAATCGTAAAGTTGAAGTGCAATTGACACACCAATGGAGTACCAGTTAATGTATACAGAAAAAATGAAATATTTGAAAGGAAATTAAATAAGGATTTCTGTGGATGATGCAGTTATTAGCCAGTTTTATAAAACTTTTATTTGTCTTCTTATTCCGGGGAAAACAATCGTAAATCATTTAAGAGAGAGGCGGGGTGGGCCAATGTTCATGTGTCAAAGAGTACGCCCGGTATAACAGTTGAATGAAATATGCAAAATATCTCATGTGTCATTTAAAAACGGAGACGGAAATGAGAAAAGTTGAAAAAACTTTAAGATTTTCAATAAACATAAATACCCATACTCTGGGTACAACATTAAATGACAATCAACTGTTCTCTTCATAGAAAATCCCTATTTTTGAGTTTATAAAATTTCATTTTACAACTTTCTATTGTTTATAAACAAAAGCACATCAACAGGACACCATAATATTAAATGTAGTGATCTATGAATGTAAATGCTTAACAAACAGTCAGTAACATAAAATGAGGAAAATGTATTAACATGGCTAAATAAGTTAAAGGAATACAACCAACATCTTTTATTATGGACCAAAAAATAATCCAGTGCTATGTTACTGAATGTATAGAATTTTAGTTATTTTCCATTGTATGATTTTGTTTGGCATTTAAATGCAAATTCAATGCGTATACATAAATCCAAGGTCGATGAGTGCATAACAATTGAATATTTGTTAGTAAAAGGATTCAATGAATTTAAAATTTGAATTTATTTTACATGTTTTGAATATTAGAGGTATTTATCCGAAAATAGAAAGGAAAATTGTTAAAATGACCAACACAGTGGTACTAACTAAAATAAAACTCTTTTAACGTTCATCTCTTTTGAATATCCGTATCCGATAAGATTTAACATAAACATAAAATGTACATTAAACGAAAACATATACGCAAAACAATGATGTTATTTAATATCAAAAAAACCAGTAGAGGAAAGGATCAAGGAAATGCAATTTTCTAAACATTTTCATTCAACGATGGACCACACAACAGAACAATGAATTTAATTAAATTATTGTGAATTAGAGAAAACAATGGTACAATGTGTCAGTGTGTTTGGATCATACACATCAGAATTTGATTATTTTATACATTTTAGGTGAATAGATACGGTCGATGAATAATCAAATGGCATCAGTATGTAACATAGGAAATAGTCGGTCAAACGTAAAACTTAAGCCAACCGAATAACAAGAAAATACACCATTTCTGTATTTACCAGAGAGTATAAGAAATTCATCAGTATCGGATTAAATTAGATATCCGTTGATAAAAGTCATGTTTGTTATTTTAACTTTAATCATAGGACACAGGATGAGTGTTAGGTGATATACGGTTTTATTTCACACACAAATACTTCTAGTTAACATTTAGCATCGTTCGTTATCATCATCATCGATAAGTCTCAAGTTAGAGTAAAGGATCACTTTTATCTATGGCCCCATTGTGCTGATTGAAATTCCAGACGTGTCATTTGTGAATAACGTAAAAGACCAACATGGAAAATTATTTATATTTCTGTACGTTTTTCAACTCTGTAATCTATGTACTGGTTGGCCTATGCCTATTTACACGTTAATACCAAAAAAATACTGTCTAATAACTCGAAATAGAATATTACGGAGATTTTCAACACAACAAAAAAATGGAAGTAACAACAGAAATACTGATAATCAGTCAACGAATATCTTCAGTGACTTTGAACAACGGCAAAATGAAAGAATTCAAACCTTTGGAATTTATCATCTTCAAGTGTGAGAAGATAAAATGATGTCACATTGAAATTCACAAGATTGTATTCCATTTTTATATTACACACAATGATTCTTAGTCTTAAGGATAAAAAGGAAATGAAAAATCAGCATTCATACGCATTGTTATCACAAACAGGATGAAATCTTTCTTATTCGAATACGAATTTTTATTCTTATTACGAAATTAGGTTATCAGAACTAAGAATAGAATAAAAGGAAAACTCTAATGAAATCATCATGACATTGCAGCTAGTTATTAAATTTACGCCATTTATAATTTACTTCTGGTTTATCTTTGCCATGTTTCCTATTTTATTTTTAAGGTTGGCAGATTTCAAATTTAATATCATCGTTTGGGGGGATACACAACGACAATTTGCAATGAATGAATCATACCGTATGCTGTTAAGTCACGATAGTATACCAACAGAAAGGAAATAAAATAAATGAAAAATATAGAAAAATTACTAGGAATCATGTGACGGATGAAGATTGCACCTGTACTGAGAATATACACATACAGGTGAGGAAATTAAAAGAAATGGACTGCAACGGAAGGTGTATGTTATAACATTTAATATGTGAAAACTAATAATGACAATGCATTAGTATTATTGTCAAAAAAATTGTTAAGCAAAACGTCTATATTTATCATGATGATAACCAGATGAGAATTGAGGAAGGTTATCAGTAAACGTATACCCATTCCCTTGACTACGATAATGATTAAATGAGTAGACAAGTGAAACACCTGAACATACATCGTACATGTTGTTTATAATGAAAATTGAATAGAATGCAATACTATTACGAATTCACATCTAACACACATCAGATAAAAGGAAAAACATTAAACATTTTGGTGTTAAATTTTTCACAAGGAACACCGAATGGCAAAGACTAAAGTGTATTGCTAAATAATAGAAATAGTTATTTGTTAAAAGAAAATGATACAAATAGTTTACTAAGAAAATTTCATTTTTCCATCAATATGTTTTCTTTGTCACATTTCGAAAATATGTTTACCATTTCGATGCATTCCTTCATCAACACTTTTCGTTTTCTTATTTGGTATTTTTTAAATTGAATTTTATTTTTCATGTGTTTTTTGGGTGAAAATAAAGAAAATTCTCTAAAAGCAATAAGTTAAAACTTGCAGTTTTTTTTAGAACAAAATTGCATTTCTTTTTTTCTATGAATCGATGGAATTGATAAACATTCTTTTTTTTGTTTTTCATTCCCACGTGAAAATTGAAATTTATCCCGGAATTCCCCGAATAAAATTTTACTTTAAATGAGAATCGTTGACAAGAAATTTTCGTTTTTTATTAACAAGAAAAAAGAAATGAGAGAGTTACATTTTTCACGTGAATCAGATGATGAAAGTAATCCATTTGGATGGTTTACACACAAGTGATGTACACAAATGGATAAAATCCTATTGCTAATGGTTGCGCAATTCATCAACTTTTATTCTGATGGTTATTGGATATTCCCTTTGGTGTATTTCCATTAAATATTAATTCGATTAAAAGCATATCTTTCTTCTATTTTATAAGGATTATCAATGTGTTGGTCGCTGATCTGTACAATTTACTCCTTTTTATTTTAGTTACTATACATTGAACTATTTCTTTCAAAGAAAAACATTTCCCAGGTAAAAACGCATTAAATATAAATTACGTTATGTCGTCACCGTAGTTAAATGTTAAAGTGCTTTCAATACATTTTCCATCGTTACGTTTGAATATTTTATTTCAATAATCTCATTAAGTGTATTTTATAGTAACAAAAATAGAAAGACATTCTCAATTCCTTATTAAGGTACATTACGTGTATTTAAAGGTAAAATAAATTTTAATCCAGAAATGAATTGATTATGGGAATACACATACTTTTAATACAATTTATTTGAACGATGAATAAACCAGAAACAAACAACCACAAAGAGAAAATTAATTTTATATTCCATTTTATGAACATTTGAAGAAATCATTGGTGGTGAGTGAATGTTTTTTTTAAAAGATAAATAAATGTCCAGTTATCATAAATTATTTACACAGTTGGATTTAACACCATCAAAACCATCTGACTCTCTCAGTGTATATGTGTGAACTAGAGAAATAAAAAAAAAAAAACGAAAAGCTTAAATACAATCTTCTTTAAGTACATTTGGTTCTTTGTACAAGAAAAAGTAAAAATAAATAAGAAAAATACATTTTAATATGCGAACGATTTATGTATTTCCCATGCAAGTTGATCAATATGGAATAAGAAAGAAAAAAAAACGTAAATGCGAAGTATCTTTGGATTTACTAATGGACCTAAAAAATTGTACTAACATAGTAGAAATCCTATATCTCACAATATTTCACCATAGCAGAACGGAAAAGAATGAAAGTTGAGTAAAAAATTATAGAAGTAATGGTTAATGGAAATTTTAAGTTTTTATAACGTATAAAAGAAGCATTAATACACACCTAACACAATGTGTACCAGGTGAAAATCCATCAAATGGAAAAATTATCACGGACCTGATTGTACTTTATTATAAAAGAAAAGTAGATGAAATGTAAAAAGAGAATAAAGAAGAAACGTAACTTCGTTTTTCATTGGTACCAATCTCAATCATTTCTTATAATAATTTATTACAATTTTATGTTGTGAAACATCTAATAAATGAAAAAAAAAGAAGAAGAAAATAACACAACGAATTTGAGATCAAGAGAAGCAAAAAAGAATTGGATAAGACATTTATTCTCCATTTCTTTGGAAACCTTTTTAAATTTATCGTTTACCGGTTAAACAAAATATTCTATAAGAAGCGACGAAAATTCTGGTTCTTGGTAAGTCACACAAAACAGAAAAAACCAAAATAACCGACCAAACGCTAAATTGTTTTTCCATTTTTTTTTGTTGGTTAAAAGAAAAACACTTCTTTCATTTCTTAGAATGAAAATGAAAATAACATCAATTTACCTATACGCATCCATAGTTGAAAAATGAATGTATTCAATTGATATAAATTGTTTTTCATCAGGTGGAAAAATTTTTATCACCATTATTAGAATATTTCAAGTTTATTATTGTTTAGTATTTGGTTTTGATGCTAAAGGATAAAAAACCATTGAAATTTATTTCGATAAAAATAAGAGAAAAGTTTTCATGAAAATTATGTGAAAGGTGTTTCTTCTGCTCTCCCCTTGAAATTCAAATGCCGGTTTAATATGAATGTGTTGTAGTCTACTTTTCATACATTTTGATGTTCTCAAGTGTTATGAAATGAAGTGAAACCGTTATGGTATTGAATAGCTTGAAAAATCCCATTATGGGAAAATTGAGTTTGACACAAATAATGGAATAAGAAATGAATTGCTTCCAGCATTTGAAGGCATTTTCATACACACATAGAGAAGCGGGACGCATTGAATACCCTTACTTTCATATTATGCCACCGGAATCATCTAAAACCGTATTTCTATTAAATCTACGATGTTTATAGTTAAGTGGGAACATATTCATGGTATGGTATTGCTGTCACAACCGCACATATGCATTCTATCATGTGATTGCTCAACTTACTGGTTGATGTTGTTGTTTCTGGTCTGAATTCTCTTTTTATTTCTATTCAGTCTGTCTCGTTGGTTTTTTAAATCGTTCAACTAGGAAATGGATATAAATTATTTTCATAACAGACTAAAGGAAAAGGATTTTCATTTTCTCTGTATTGAGTTTTTATTTCGAAGAAATATTCTATTGAGATAAACAGAACGATTTGCCATATTATGGTGGATACTAACCAGAAGTTGTTTAGCTGTGCCAAGGAGTTTTGAAAGCACAATCAGTGAGAAGTTCTATTCACCATTGCCATGTAATGAATGGTTATAGTCAGTATGGTACTATTTGTGCTTATCTTCTTCTGTTTAAGTAACAAAAAAAAAATGATATTAACTGGTGAACGACACACATCGTCCGTATGGTAAAACCATTGGGGAATTATAACATAAATTCCCACGATTTTAGCCTACTTCCTCTTACAATGATAAACATATGTTTTTAAGGGTAATTTCCGTTATATCTATATCATCTTGTCTTCATTGCTATGTATTGCAACAAGATAAAATGTTAAGATGAAGTAATCTGACATGTATTCATTTCTTGTGTTACTCTCTGGATTTTACGGTATCATCATTTACATATGACCAAAATACCACGAGTATAAGGAACATAAGTGATATGATATTGTACCTCTAACTAGAAGGTATTCACATATTTCAACACCCATATAAAGTGAATATTCTTAGGCGGCAATACGCCAAAAATTCATGCTCTTTACTTTTACTAACAAGATAAACATGAAAATTGTTTATTTTATTTTTTTCTTTTTGTTCCGGCATTTTCATCACATATAATTTTTCTATCTACTTAAGAATACGCGACATATTTACATTTTCCTTCTATTAAAATCATACCCGATACATGGGATGAAAATTTATGGGCCAAAAATAAAAAGAACACCACAAAAATATCTACACTGCCACTTGGATGCATTCATGAGTGAGTGGTAAAGCTACAGAGTGATGCTTTTTTTTTGTATTCTATTTTATTTGAAAATCACTGGAAGAACTCTGTTTTCAATTTATCCTTTTTTGTGTGGTGGTATCACAGTGATGGAGATGAGAAACACTTAAGTACTTCTGTGTGTACTTTTACTTATGTGGTATTTGGATATATTCACTCTTGTAAGGATGTTAAAGTTTCCTTGTGTTATATGCACAATAATAAATTTTTTCGCTATTGAAATGCAAACGAGCATAAACGGTAAAACATTGTAATAAATTATAGTGAAATCATCATAAATCATAATTTTTTTTTTCTTTTTGGTTTTTGTAGTTCTGATATAAAAACTGTAGTCAGTTGATGATAGGCAAAACATAGAAATGATGAACAAATATTATGAACTTTACACTTTGGTCTTAATATCATTGATGTTATTTTACGCGAAAAGAAAAACATAAAAAAATAAATGAAACAAATGAAATTCTTTTTTGTTTCATTTAATTTTTCTCGTTTTCTTTGTTTATTTCACGATCGATGTCAGACACAAGGCGAATGTTGAATTTAATCAGTAAAGTTTAACATTATTTTCCATTGTTTATTTTGGTAAAATAAAAATATCAAATAATGTGCATATCTTGTGGTTTTTCACTGTGAGATCCCGTAAAACACCAAGGAAATGACCTCGAATGTACGAAAAGAAAAATTAAAATATGCAATTCTAAGTGGTGAGATAAAGCGAAGAAAAAGTATGATAAAAATTGAATTGGTTAGAGCATTGGTGGATACACTGTGGTTGGTCGACTCTAAATGAAGATAAATGCTTTACTACATTTTATTATGTTCATTCATATTATATGTTGGTTGTATTGGATTTATTCCACCCAACATAATGATCAAAAAGCGTTAACAAGTCCCATAATAACAATGGGATGTAATGGGTAGATTGAATCAATGGAAAAGAATGAGAACATATAAATAAGTAAAACTAAACACCGAAAAAATAAACAGAAACTGTTAATAAATCAATGTTCACATCACAATGGTTTATCTGTTGGCATTTATAAAGATCCATAATTGAGTGAATACTGATAGAATTTCGCGTATAAAATTACACAGAAGATGAAGGTATTTTTGGTATTAAGTCTAAATAATTGAATTTACGGTTTCACCTTTAGTGTAGACAGAGTATTTTCCACAAAACATCATAAAACCATCTTGAGGCTGTTTACACGTCAAATAAATTAATTTTATTTTTGGGAAATTGCAATTTTTTCTTTGATATAGAACTTATTCATTGATTAGTACTTAATGTCTGGCTCGTGGCTTTTATATGGAAAAACACACCCACTACCTATATCACCTTTCAAATAAATTTCGATTTGGTTCTATTTGAACTCATAAACGGTTTTAAATTCGACTAAAATTACACAAATGAGATTACATCATGATATGAAATAGCCAACAGTCATAATATTCTCTATAAATGAACCGTTTACATACCGAATTATAAACATTTTATAAATTATTATTATTTTTACGATGGTATTATGAACTAATATCCACAAATCATAAATGTAATTGCCTGCATGTTATTAACTGTTATAGTGCAGAATGAATTATTTTAATTTGAATGTATCTGATTCATAGACAATTGTAATAGGAGAATTTATTATAAATGCTCTTGCTATTTTATTTGATTTCCATTGCAGTTAGATAATTTGACATAAAACCGATTAATGCCATTTAAACAAACAGTTCATTTATTTTCCAAATAAAATTCAACAGTTGTGATCAATAAAGCTCATTAGTTATGGTAATAAATTTCATTTTTAAGATCTAATGATCCGTAACATATGAATTTTTGTTATGACAATATTGAATTTTATGAGAGATAATCCATATTAAATGCCATTTAGAATCTTTTAACGGAATTAATACAGTCATTCCATGAACTTTTCGATTCAGTTAGTTCAATCCAGACAAAAAGAACAGAAACTCTGATGAGTGATATGTCTCTATTTGTACATCAAATTGTATACATAACATGGAAGTACACCAAATGAATTCATCATATCAAAAAGAACTAGTTCATCTCAATTGTTCTAAATAAAAATTATTTTGAAAAACAGAAGAGTTCATCATATGAGTATTCATCAAATAATGTTTTTACTTTCTTTTCCATTGTGGAATAACAAGGGCAAAAAAAGAAAAACTGGGGAAAAGTTAATTTGAATTGTTCAGGAAACTACAAAAAGCATTCAATTCGTCATTGCATAAAAGCTGAATAAAAATATTACATGAGCTCTTTAGTAATAAAAAATCATGAATTTGATAAGCGGAAGTATGCTTGATGAATATTATAAAACATTTGAATGTTTTTTGATTATTTCTATAAAGAAAAACCCCTTTTGATCTATTAAATGATTATCCAAATATCTGAATAGAAATGGTTGCATTCATAAATGAAACAAAGAATTTCAAAAGACGGGATACTTGACGCTTCCTTTTGTGTATTTGAGAAAATGTTCGTTTCATTTTAAATTTTATCCAGAAGGACATATTTCTCTTTGACTGAAGTGACACAAAAACAAAAATTATTTGTTGATAAACTCCCTTTGAGTGTATTGCTACTCAATTTCGGGTGAAAGATCATTTTATTAAAGAACAACCAGATAAATTCAAATGAAATGATAAAAGTAAATCAACGACTGATTGGTATTCCATATTCAACTGTACCATAAATCATAGAAATAATATTAATAATATCTTATTTCTGTCTAGAGAAAACACATTTTCTAATCAAATTCACAAAGTGTTCAAGTAATTTAGTAAAAACTGAAAGGATATATTATTGGACACAAATATACCGATTGTTTTGATGATGTATATCCATAAAATGATAGAAATATTTTCTGTATAAGATAAAAACAATTCAACATTCATAAATAAAAATGGACCGTAATACATGAAAATGGATTATGGCTATTAAGAATCAGCATATTGTGGGAAATAATTCTTCCTTCACATTAGTTATTGGTTTGCCTGTTGGCCTACTAAACGTTTGCTGACCAATAAAATTGTAATAAGTCACGTTTAATAAGTTAATAACGTTTGATGAGTTCAGATGTTTTTACTTCTTTCTGTGTTTTGTAAACGTACACAATTTAGTTGGATGGAATGAAAATTGTATATCTAATTCACCCACACAAATCACCCAAACTCAAAGGAATAAAATGAAAATTGGTTTGGAAATCTCTTAACAATTGCATTCAACGAATCTATTTTTCATCATTTTTGTGTGTGGTAAGCCCAATAACAATTGGTTGATATGATTGGTTGATTCACAGAGTGAGGCAATATACAATTTTGCTGTATTGATCCCTTTATTGACTTCACATGTTTTAGACTTCAATTGTTAACCGTTCAAAGGGATTTAACACGATTTTCTTTATATGGTATCGAATCAATGAAATGTTAGAAGAATGTGTTTTCTTTTTCGTAGACATACACACACACACATGATATTATTTATATGATATGTCAATATTATAAAGGGTTCAAAAACCATAATATGCTTAAGAATTTATCCATCCATGACAACAATATTTTCGGTGGAAAAATTACGTAAATTCAAGTCAGTTAACCTCAAACATTATGGATATGCCATCAATATGTATGCATCACTTATATGCTTAGACGTTCGAATTTTTCATTGGGATCTATATAAGATGGTTTTGTTCACTGCTTCTATTACCCAGGATAAGATGAGAGACCAACAGTTTAGTTATTTTTTTCCATCATTTTTTCTCTGTAAATTTCTTCCAATATATTTTATGCTAATATGATTCGTATTATTGAACTCAATTCATATTTAGATGGTTGTGTGTTATTTTCCTTTTTTTTCTACTGTTGGTATTATGATGCCTTTCTCGTTGAACGTTAACACAATGAGTTAAAAAGAAAATTTCTCTATTCAAGAACGTATAGATATGAATGTAATAGCTTAGGTATTTTCATCTGTGTACATCATAAAGCAATTTATGAAAAATTATTTTATTATTATAGCTAGCGATAACAGAATTTGCACACAGAATATCAATAAATTTCAATAAATTTATTAATAGAATATCAATAAATTGTTGGGTGAAGGAGAAATGGGGTTTTTAGTCGATGTGCTATTCTATGCATTTGGAGGCGTTAGAGATCAATGGATTTTGGAATTTAGCTGAAAGGCTTTTCGATTTAGATTTCCATTATCTACTTGTTTACTGGCTGTTCTTTTCATAATATGTTGGATACTCTTTGGAGTACCAGGGGTACCAAAGAAAAATGTTTAATTATTTGAAGTTGTTGTTCGTCCCACACAATGTTAGATGATCAATGAATAAATTTTAACAATTTTTCTATTAAAAACTCTCAGCCATCAAGATTTTATTAATTGGCAAATTATTTTTTTTTCTTTTGTAATGGAATTCTATTTTCTTTATTGTTCCCAATGCATATTGAAGGAAATATGGTAAAAAAGACATTTAATTTGATGTGCCAATAAAGTTGAGAACCATTTTATTCTATTGTAAAAGTTCTAAAATCAATTTGTATTATGGCAAACAAGGAAAAAAAAAGGAAAATTATGCAAAACATTTCAATAACAATTATTAATTATGAGTTAATAAAACGTAAATTGAATGGCCACACTTTGGAATCGAAACACCAAATGTTTTGGCACATTTCAACGGTAACGATTCAACGAACCAAAGATAATAGTAATGTATACGTGATGTTTTTGAACGCGATTTTATACAGAATGAAAGAAACAGGTATGGAATTCATCAAATAATTATCATTTATATTACTTAATCACACTCAGACTATGGGATATACTTGTGAACTGAATGGAAATAGGAAAAGCAGTCAAATTCTATTTAGCATGAATGCTGATGTTGTTGTTTATGCAACCAAATAAACGACAAAAGAAAAAGATTTCAACTGTTAACAGATAGAATTCTTAAACTTGAGCACGTCTCATGTAACACCCTCCAAACTTAGAGTATCTTTATGACATTTAAGTCCATTACTTTGTTATGAAGGGAGAGTTTACCCAAAAAAAAAGAAAATTTTAATTTCTCACCGTCAACGTTTGTTGTTGTTCTCGTAGCCACACACCTTTTATTCCATTTGGGAGAAAAAACAGTGTCAGGCAAACAAAAAACAAAATTTACAAGAAAACATGAATTTCCCGTTAACCAACATGAACAGTGTTAAGGTCGACACATTGGTTGTGTTAAAAGAAAACCAATGCTGAAGAAAAATGAAACAACGAAAGTTTAAAATGCAAATGAAATTGTTTATAATACACCTGGCTAGAAATGGTAGCGAAAATTTCCATGATGAAGTAATACATTTCTTAGATCAAATTTAACACAAAAAAGTAGAGTAAAAATTAGAATAATTTTCACGTTTTATAATACGACAAAGGCAAACATTAAGTTTATTGATGGTATGAACAGTGTAGATGATAATGAAAGAAATTTTCACCAAGAAGATATGAACGTGTTATGAAAGGCATCGTTCAATGAAAAGTTTTACAGTACGAAATCAGTCTCATACTGTACCATGGTAAGTATGAAATGGCAATAAGAATCTTACATTAAAATCGAAAACATAAAATAATATTCATAGAAGAGAAAGAAAAATCCTTTTAAGATTTTTATTTTCGTATTCTCTATTTTCTTTTTGGTTTATAGAAGCAATTCAATTCAAATGAATTACATTTTCATTTCATCTTACACTTACGGCCATATAATCGGAAGTAATCTGCCTAGAATATTTAATGGGTGAAACATTTGATTTTACTTAAAATGAAAGTATTAAACATTCATTTTTATTTTGCATATTATACACTTGAACCAATGAAACCTTTCACCAAATGCAGAGAAAAAAAAACATTTACGATGAATGTACTTGGTAACTAATGGGAATGGATTATGTGAGAAAAGAGTTTTGTTTTTTTTTTCTCCAACAAAAGTTATCTCTGATGGAGGATGGAAATAAAATTTTGAATGCAAAACATATTCATAATTAGATTCAATAAAATCATTAAACAACTTTTACATTTTGAAGAAATGGGAAATTTATTCCCATTTGACACAGATCGTGAGAGAGAGAGAGAAAATGTTGAAATCAGCAAAGTATTCCCATTTGGTGGATTTACCATGACTACTACACAGATGTAGAACAAAAATAGGACACAAAACGAACAAATTCATTTACTTAATCACTAATTAATGGTAATGGATGAAAATCTCATTGATGATGTGCCATACACTAAAACTTATTTGTTCTCCCATTTGGCCATATTCAAATCGGTGAGAGAAAATTGGAAACGAAAACCAAATTATCAGTGAGAGAGACCGTCAAATATTCTAATTAAAAATTTTCCCTTTGTAATTGACAGAAGAAGGGAACAAAAACAACCAAAACTCTATAGAGAAACGAATCCTCATGTTGAATAAAGTGGATTAATTTCAGGAATTGTTATATGTGGTACGCTAATGAAATGTTTTACCTTTCACCAATATATATCTTTGGTCTCTGCTGTTCGTAATGGATTGGCAAATCAACAAAATTTCATTTTCTGAATAATGAATCAGCAGTATATCTCATTTTCTATTGATTTTCTACTGTCCTCAAATTACTAATTTCTTATTATTATATTTTCCTTTTCAAATAAGTTTTCCGTTGGAAACTGTAACAGAAAATGTTCACACTTCGACACTCATCATTTTGTTTTTTTGGTTACGAATTAACGGTGTATTGTTTCTCGTTGTTTGGAAGGAAGACAAAAACTGATCAAAATTCCGATTTTCCAGATAAATGAATGGAGGAAAAACTTTCCCATTTCACTGTGTGCACTGGTTGTGGATGGTAAATAGCATAAGTTTGATTCAAAGTAATTACATTAAATTTTCTATCCATATTCTAGTTATCCAAATAACAGATCTCATTATCTATGAGCATCTATTAATTGTTGTTTTTACTTTTATAACTTTCGTTCAAATTAATGATGAAGTTTCATTTATCAAAATTATATCTTAAAATCTATTGGATGCCCCATTCGATCACAAATCGTTTCTTGATGGTTTTCTTTATATCCCGTTAAAGTTTTAGGCGTAAACGAGATATTCATCACACATTTCTTATCTGAACAAAAAAAAATGGTTTTGCTTCTGCAAGGATTCACTGTAGAAGAAAGAAATTTCGATCGTATTTTCCTTTTCTTGTTTTGTTTAGAAGTGGTTGTCCTTGTCCATCTCTTTATTTTTCTTTTACATTGAATGATGTTTTTGCTTTACCGTTTTTAGTGACTGATTTGTTTTTCTTATTTCGGACGACATTCCTAACGATTTAAGCTTTTGTTTTTTCAGATCTAGTCGAAATAAAAACTCTGAGTGCGGATAAATTTCTGATATAAAGAGACAAAAAAAAAATGGCTTGACGTTTAATGTGACCGAAATTAGAATAAATTGAAGAGAAAATATAAAATGAAATGCTTATGTAATGAAAGAGATAAACGATTGTTAAAGAAAATTCGATCTTCTGTTTATATGTAGTCCTACCTTATGACTTTGTATAAGTGTCACTCAAAGTTTTTTCTTTCTGTTTACAATGAAAGTGTGTGGATGTCTAAGAGTTTTCTATTGAAGATACGCACACAAGACAATATTTGATGTACTTTAACGAGCCTTCAAAAGTTATTTTGTTGATACAACAGAAAGGACTCGATTTATTTTATATTTTTTGTCTTTGTAACGTGGGAAATAATATTTTTTATTCTAAAATTATCATTTATTTTCTTCAGATTAGATTTTGCATCTGAAGACATTCTAATCATTTGAATTTGAATCAAAGAGATAGTTTAATTAAGAATAAACTCTAATGTGATAAAGCTCTAATGAAAATGTAATTTAAGACAAATTTCAATAATAATGGATTTTAGAATTGAAAGGAATATAATTCTAATGTAATCAAAATTCAAATTGAATGCATATGAAAATCATTTAAGTTATCTAGTAATGCAGCTTATGCTATCAAAGATAAGACACACACTTTATGTCATTATATTCCATGAATTACGATTATGAATAATTTTATTTATGTAAAATGTAAATTGGTATACAGTGAAGTATTGTACCTGTACCAGATGTACCATCTCTCGTTAGATAGAAATTTCAATATAATTAATGACTTCTATGTATTTAATACGAAATAATTCATTTTCACATAACACATCCGATATGTTAGCATATGAAGAATATACACACAAAGTTTATGTCTTATAAAAAGCGATAAACTTTCATAGTTTAATTTGATTTAAAGATTTTTCATTTTTTTTTTTTTGAGTTATGAAAAGCAGCACTAATACTCTGATCAAATCTTGTAGTTATCATAATTCTCACGTCAGTTTCCTTGAACACTTTTTCTTTATGTTCTCCGACACGTTAAGAAAATGGATGAAAAAAGTTTCTCATAACAAAAAAAAAATGATCTGTTAGTTTAACGTGCAAGATCTGTGACGATGGAGTAAGAAAAACTGAATTTTTTAATTTCTTTAAAGATAAAACTCCAATGTTGATAATCAGTAGTTTTATGCTGATTGATTTTCTGTTGGAAAACTAATAAGAGAAAATTTTTTTTTGTTCCTTAAATTCAATTGTGAAATGGAATTGAATATCAATTTTATTTTTATAAAACAGACATTCCCTCCTCGTCAAACGTTCCCTTCACATGAGCAAACAGAAGAAAAACTATAGTAAACCGAATGGCATTGGAATATCAAGTTAAGTATAAAGAAATTGATATTTGCAATCGGGGCCAAAGGGATCATTTCTGCACTTGGTATTCACACATTATTTACATTCGTCAGAGTTCTTAAATAGCGTCTAAGGAATTTGATATTAACACACTTAATATTGAAACTTTTTCAAACATTTTCGCTCCAAATTCAGCTCGTTTATTATAATACGTACAAAACTCTCTTGAACAAACCATATCTATCTCAAGTTTTTCCTACGATATATGCTGATAATTTCAATGAATAATGGCATGACTATGAGATGAGTAACAAAAAAAAACAAAGTTTCAAGTACCCACTCACATATCTTCAGTTACAAATCATCAATTTTTATTAACCAAAAAAGGAGCATAAAAAAACGAGAAAAAGAACCAAAATCGTCATGAAAATCGGCAATTTAGCTTATTAGTATTCAATATAACTGGCAAAGAAAAAGAATTTTTTTGTAAGTAAGAATATCACTACCACCCCAAAAATAAAATGGCCAAGAATCCATACATGAATATAAAATCAATTTAAATAGAAAAGAAAATCGTATTGAATATAAATGTTTTCGATAAGTACATCAACAAATATAAAAAAAAAATAAAATCATCTACAAATATTCGAATACCAATGATGTGGTATCGAATAAAAATAACTGATATATCAGTTAAAGAACGCAAAACAATTTCGATGTAAAGCAGAAGTAAAGTAAATCAGTGGGCTCAAAGACTACCAATTTTCATGAATCTTTGAACCATCTACCATCTAATCCAAATGAGAGTCTATTAGGTTTGTTTTTCCACAAACAGAGTTTTGTGCCTCCTTGTTAAACTTGATAATAACAAGGCAATGAAAACTTTATCATTAAACATTAAACATTAGAAATAAGGAAAATGAAACGGACTAAACTAGAAAATTTGTGAAACTCTCCATCAACATAGGAGAATGATCTCTAATGAAATGCACATAAAAGTATGAAAAGTTCAATAAATTTTACGCCAGAACAAACTTTTGATCAAATTAAACGTTTTATGCATAAAGAAATTATTTTAATATACAAATATTATTTGGGGCGAGGCCCAAAACGACACACTGATCCCACAACTTAGAGTATTTTGGTACATAATATTGCTGCTATTTGGTAGCCCATCTTGATGGCAATCTTTCAGGAAGCATCACACAAATAACAATTTTATTTTTTCTTTCTTTTGATTAAAATAAAATTCTAAAATTAGGTAGCTTCATTTACCTTTTGATTTTTCATTACGATGTAAACGGATAATACCATATAAAATTGTTTTTAGGAAATATAATGAACTTTAACATATTAAAATGATGGGTTGAAAAAATTGATATCATCTACCAGTTAAATATATGAGAACAGATTGTAAACATCAAAAATTATTTGGTATAGAGTAAACATAAGTCTTTATCCTTTTTTCCACAGCGATGGTTCAATGAGTCTTCTCTTTTGTATACCGCAAACGAATAATTTTTTTTTTGTTTTAATGCTATTTACCGCGGTAATATAACATTTTTTTGATAAAACACACATTAAATGAGTTTCATAAGGTCTTTATGTTGTAGACAAATATTAGCCCATACCATCAAGAAACATTAAAATGATGGAAAATGTACAAGAAAAACGGACGACGATAAGTTCAAAGGCATTCAGAGTGAAAGTAATTTACCATCTAAGAGGGTGAAGTTCTCTGTACCAAACTCATACATTCTTCCGTCGTTTTTAAGACAAATGAAAATAAACACATGCGTTACAAGTTCGTTTATGGAATGATTTTTCCCAAGGCTTTCATATGTGAAGTTTATGTTATTTTGAAATGAGATTTTGCTTCTTCTTTTCCATTTTCTTAGTTCAATTGAACCAATGGTATAAACACTCCAAAGACACATTAATGTGTAACACAGAAGGAAAAAAAGAATAGGAATAACAAACGCTTTATTGCCCATTTTGTTCCACTGTCGACCATTAGCGCATTGTGATACATTTGCTAAACATTTTCCTTTTATGTTTCAAGAAAACTTTTACCACGCGGGTCATTGTCTTTTCAATGTTTTTATTATCAAAACACTTTTATCAAATCGATGATATGTTTATCAGAATTTAGTCAGCATTCAAATGATTATTCTGTAGTCTTCAAAAATAATTTGAATTTTCCATCTAAATATAAAGTCTTGAATTGTTTATATAAAAAATTTCAAAGAATTTCATCCTTAATGATAATTCCTAATCGTTCCAGTAATTCCGGTTGATTGAACACCGAATATTTAAACAATCATTTACTTTTACAAAGAACTTCATTGTTTATTTAACTTTAGAAAATTTGTATTCATAATTCTGCTCATAATTGGGAGAATATTAAATTATTCACTGTCTTTGATTTTGACAACGTTTAATGTTGGTTCCATTCTGATTTATGTCAAATGAATAAAAAAAAACTGATGAATGTAAATCAACGTGTAGCAACACGCGAATCAGGTAAATCAACATGGGACATCATATTTTATGAAATAACTTTTCCACTACACTGCCCATAATAAATTAAATTTATAAAAGTATCCATCACTTCTGGATATAAATTTTACTGATCGTTGATGGCCGTCAGAGAATTGAAATGAAACAATTGGAAGGTAATTTCAACTGTAAATCAAATTTACATATTTTTATCATGAAATTTCACTAACAACAGATGAATAATATTCGCGGAATACAATCCGATTAATGTTAGACTAAATTTTCTACAAGAGAAACTGTGCTTTCTCCTTTATTCCTGGTAAATAGTGTTATACTTTATCATGTAATACATACACTTATTATGATCTGTTCTAGTTCTTCCACTCACTTTACTCGGTATACAGAGTAAATTGAAAAATAAAAATTCATCATTTACGGTAAATTATTTATAAATTAACACACAATGTTAGTTGATTCTATCAAATATATGAAAACGATGCAACTTTTAATGCTAAACTTGCATTCAAACAAAATTTAATGTTTTATGCAAACAATTTAACGATGTTGAATCCTTAGTATTCCATAACATAAGAATATGGATTAAATTACAGTTAACATTCAGCAATAATTATAATAGAATCATATTACACAAAGATACACGGTGATGTTGCAAATAAACTTTGCTGTAAATTTACACCGCGAATACATTGCCAAAATAAACGAAAACGTAACACACAGAACATATTTAATTCATTCTTTGTATTTGAACAATAACACGAAATATTTTATTCCATGTTGGTATTTAAGAGGCAAAACGAGATGATTCTAAGGTAGTGTATTTTCATTTAATCTAAATACCATTAATGCTTCATTTTCACTTGTACAGTGATAACCGTGTAGTACTTCATGATACAGTGGCAAAGTGAGAAATTCAAAAAGGAACTTCGGTCCCATATACAAATAGAAAATAAAACATTTTAAATAAAATAGAATCTAACAACAATTTTAATTTAATAAAAACATTGTTATGCAAATTTTCTTGGCACTTAATAAATGTTACTCAATATCATGATATCAGAGAATATTGTAATTTACATAAAACTCAATACGTTTTTTCTCTTGTACCATACATTCGATCTTACAACTCTGAATTCCATTTTATTAGTAGTCTGGATAAAAAATAAAACCCATAAATGTTTCTTATACATTGTTTACTAATGGAAAATAATACAGAAGATTCATAAAGATTATAGGACAATAAAAAATTTTCTTGGTTCATAAAATGACTACCTTTTCACGGAGTATTTGAATATTTTAACCAGACGTTTTCATTTACCACTGAAAAGCATTCGACTGTACATACTTTTGGTACAAGAAACAGTTTATATTTGAATGAAATTGACACGTGAATGAGAGACATTTAAAACTGTTTGAGTTTCAAATTTTATGGGAAAATCATTTGAAATGGTAATAGAATATCATGTTATGGCATTTGGTAACAAGCGCACCACACCCCCACATTTAAAGGAAAGAGGAACCTCAAATGTAAAACGGTTAAAACGTTTCCTTGTCTGGGAAATAACTGAACAAGAGAAAGAGATGAAAATCTGTTTAAGAAATAATCCAATTCAATCCCAAAAATTGTAATTTTTGGACCCTTCTTTTGCACTAAGCCCATAGTAACACAATAAGGGTAACCAGAGTCCAATGTAAGTTAAAAGCGGTAACGAAACACTTCACGGTCCATAACATTAAGAAATTAAGCCGTTATGCTTAGAATATACAAGTAATGGCTACAAATTGCACAGAAACTACAATGTGAATTGAAATCCTTTTAAAATTGATTGTTTGTTTCACGTTAAATTTAATTTAAATATTTTAATCATGATTGCTGTTTAATGAACATCGAATTGATGAGCCAACAAAATGATCAAATGTTCATCAATGGAATTAAATTCACTGTGCATTTATGTTTCTTCTATGTTTGTTAATTGCTATCAAACGTAGAAAATGCACTACCAAATTCAATCAAAATGGTTTATTTATAGACGATGCAATAAAGATTTTAAAATAACTGCATTTTCCCCATTCATATTCAGCAATCAGTTGCTTGGTGTACGTGAGCTGATTATTTGATTGTGACTTTAGCGTAAATTTTGAATTGAAATTTATTCTAAATCTTCTGTGTGAAAAGTTACAAAATCGGAAATCATTTGATCAATCTCAAGTGATTCTTAAATAGGAAGAGTTTGATTTTCTTAAAGAAACAACAAAAACCAAATTCGTTACTTCTTGACAGTGATTTTTAAAAGTCTTAACTTATGAACCAAATAATTGGGTGTTACTGTTTTGTGGTATTAAATATTGTTGAAATAGAGTTTATGTAACATACATTTGGTTGATACCACGAAAAGTTTAATTAAGAAAGCTTATTACACTGTCTTATATCTCATGAGAGACATCATGAATGAAACCGTTAAATTAATATACGATCGTATCATAGTCTAAACTATTTATGGATGCAACTTGCATACAAACATTTCTGTTCCATAAGAAATTTAATCTAGCTGAGTTTTCTTTACGGACAGGATTTTCCCAAAAGAAAAACTTAAATTGTATCATAATATTGCACAAATCTAAATGATGGTTATACAAAACTTGCCAAATACAAGAGAAAACAAAAGAATATTTTTTGTTTAACAAACATCCACTATCTTCTTTCAAAAATCGAATGACTTAGTTTACACATCTTTTTACTTGAAGCTATTCGACACTTTTTCGTAATCACAAAATAAATAAAAAACACATAAAATGTTTCAGTAAAAATGAAACTTTACACTTTACCACACTCTAATGGAATATAGTTCAAAGTTCATCAACTGATCACCGATAAATTATAAATACATTTAATATTCATCATAAGGATATCATAAATCTTTGATAGCAAACAGGAACTTTTGCCCATCAACAAAAATAAAAATTTCATTTTGGTCAAAAATCGTTAAGAAGTCTTAGTAACTAGGAGGGCTATGTATCCATAAAGGAAATTATTATTGAGTATTTTCTTAAAGTCAAGTAACAGAAGATTTTCTGTGGGTTTTTTTTTCCTTTTTTTTTTTTACTTCACAATTTCCTATCATAAATCCATGTTACCTCCCATCAAATATGGATTTTAATTCCATTTAAATGGTCTTAAAGTAACAATGGAACAAACACGATTTATTGTTAAGGGATGGATAGTATTAGCAAGGTTGCATCAATTCTATTTTATGACTTAGTTACCAGCAACAATAAAATACATTCAACGAGAATTTCCCAAAAGTTGCTAACGTCAACATCTTAACAGATACCGAACAGTCGTTATCAAACAACCATTGATGTTATGGACTATGGGGCCAATCAATTTACAAATAATATTTGAAATGCCAGATGAAAGACTGAATCAACAAGAAAATGTATCTTCAATGAAATGTCTTTCTGAATTAAAATAACGCTTTTGGCTATTATTAAGTACAGGTAACAATCCCTCAAACATAAGATCAACATGGACCATTTAATCGTTTGTGTTTTCTCTATTTTCAAAGTTATCAGATAATCAGTTGTTGGTATTCGTATAACGTTGAGTACATTCAATCTGGTATGAGTTTTAAAGAGCTTCAATATTTGTTACTTTGTATTCTCAAGTATTCTAAATCATTTGACTATTAATGTACCATATCATAACATTCAAACAAGGATAATCATTATCAAATTCCAACAGGAACTCAATATCATAAAATTCTTGAATATAAAAATTAACTTTTAATTATATTCACGAGAAACAGAATACTCGAAATGAGTTTTAATAAGAAAACGAACATCAAGGTACTTCAAGGCAAATCAGATGCATAATAAAATATTTTAAGCCATTAAAATCCTTTTCTTTCCACTGATTAGTAATTCTTGATATTCCATCATTGCTAATGTTTTAAGAATTTTATTATTAACAATTCCATGATAATTTCACTACGGTTCATTAATGGATCGAAAACAATAAATAATGCATTTCTCATTAAGCACATCACATCATAAACTTTTAATCATTTCATATTAAAATCTTAAAATAAGATTTTCTATTAAAACACCATTACCATTCACTACTAACGATATCTTAAGAACTTTTCAGGTTAATTTAAATCCGGTATTTCTAATAAGTAATTTGTATAAAGATCCGGTGTATTATTTTACTTCACACAAATTGATTATATCGATTCTATTTAAATATTTCCAAAAACAAAATAACACTATAACTTCTCATTTAATTAATCAGCCGTTAAAACTTTTAATTAAATCATTTAATTTCGTCGAAATTTCAACATTGAATATACGCCAACACACTTCAATTATATTCGATTGGCATCAGAGATAGTATAGCAACACTTAACAAACATATATTTCAAGAGAGAATTTTCCAACAAACATTTTATAATAAATCACACTGAATAATGTTCATTGATGAGATTTTTTTTTTTCCCCCGGAAATGAACTAGATGAAAATTTGGCACATTAAATCACAAAGAACAAACAAAAAAACATAATTAATCCATAATATTGTTTTTAGTTTTCACTCGTTTCAAAGCCCACCATTGAATAAAATCGCGTTACCCAATTCGGGTATTGCTAAACAACACCGTTTTAACTAGAAATTTATCACAAAATTTGTATTTAACTCGGTACACAGATGTGACTATCTGACTATAACACTTTTAGCCTATTACAAACAATAGATTATAATCGGTGTAATGCACAGCTGAATCAAAAAACAAAAAAAAATGAAGAAAACATGAAACTCTGTTATGATCTAAACAACCACACACACACCAAAATATCCAATTTAGCAATGAATTCAAATTAGAAATTTTAATTAAAATAATTAATTTTATGTCTAATGAATGTTCTGGGGGCTTGAAAAGCTAATTTTCCAGTTAAAACAAACAACACCAGTGATATTCAAAAATGTTTCCGTAACAGTTTTAAACATTGGCACAACAAACTTACGAATTAATTTATTCAACGTATTACCAACATAATTTTATTGAACCAACGATATTTCCTCTTTTTTTTCCTTTTGTTTTATGAGAAATGCGTAGAATAAAAAAACCAATTTGTAGTTTTATTCGATTTATACTCTGTGGTATTTTTGTCGGTTTTTATATTTGCCGTGTAATTAATGCTGTGGCATAAAACAAACCGTACTCGTCAACATAAAAATTATCACTGGACAAGAGCTTATTATCTGTGCTGTATACTATTCCAGCCATAATTCCAATCCGATGGAAAATTTCACAAGTTTTCCATTCCCAATGGAAATAACGTAATGTACTCTCCTCAGTTGTGCTGAATCATTTGCAATTTACCCCTCTGATGAATTGTAGGAGAAGTTAAAATTATTGTTGTTTTGTTGGCAGAAAACAATTTTCATTCACTGAAAGTGGGATTCCTTTTAAATTTGTTTCGGTATGATAGTGTCTTAAATATCGTATACCATTAACCATTTTTATCCACACTTGGGAAATAAAAACGTAACCATAATACTTATTGGTCTCGCAATAGACCACTAACAATACATTTGTAAGAGAATAATTTCGTATAAATTCCATTCAGTTCATATCAAATTCAAGTACACCAGAGTTAAGAAGTGGAAACTATAGAAGTTCACCCACAAGCGGAAAATATACCACCCGAATTGAATAAAATAAAAATAATTCATTAAAACATAGCAATAGAAAAGGAAAGGAAATCTTGATAGTATTTCGTTTCTCTGTTTTTTGTTTTTTTGTTTTTTCTTCAACTTCTCGTGTTGTTAAAACGAATTTAGAATGAACCTTCAAACGGTCTGAGTGATGTTGGCTTATTATTCAGAGGGTACCTCTATTCATTGAAAAAGTCGAAAAAAAAAATGAAGGAAAAACGACTAAGATTTGGTATTTCCTTTTGCTTTGATTCATCTACACTTTACCAGGTTTCAGTTAAATGATGTAAAGGTATTCTTTTCTTTCACTGTTCTCACTTACAATCGGACATTCATAGTAAAACGATATGAATAGCCCCCTCTGTTTTTCCGGTAAACATGACAGGTTGTATAGACACACATATATAAACTGTTAGTCGAAATAAAACGGTATGTTTGTAATGTTCGTTGTCCATGAATTTTCCAAAATAAACCAAATAGCAATCAAGTAGATAAAAAAAAAAATACACAAAAATGATGATATGAAGAGAGAAAAGAAATGGTAAAAGGTAAAATATTGGTTATCTTGATAATATTAAAATGAATTGTAAGAAATAGAGGATATCATCCTTTATGGTATAACACCGAGTTGAAGAATAACAAACCAAATACAATAAAGAAAAAGTAACTTGTAACATTTCGGTAACATAATATTTGAATTAGAATGAATAAAAACGGAAAGCTTGGTAACCGTATAATGGTAAATAGAGGAGGTAACCGACAATCTTTATAAAATTTGTATTTATATGTCGTTATAAGGCATTTACATGGGGCCACCCATTATTTACATAGACTCTACTTTTGGGTCTCGCCTTTACAATCAGAGAACTAACAACGATGAAAAAAAAAATTCACAGAATCCTTGTTATAATCGTTCAGGTGACAAACATTCAACTCTAGCGAAAATTCATTTCTTTTCAATATTGAACTAAGAAATATACAGCAAAATTTAGTTTTCTTTTGTTTTTTCTCATCATTTAAAGTGAATTATATTTAAAAAACGGAAATTCGAAACAGACAAAGAGAAAAGCAATTTAATTGGAATGGAAAATAATCACATGGCTGAATAACAAAACAGAAATGCAAGTTTTTCATTCATACAGTTCCTCTCTGGTATTGTATATTCCTGAATTGGATTAATTCACTCTATGGCTTTTATTTAGTCAACAAAAACATTGTTATGCATATTAATGGGAAAAAACTGCCGAATAATTTGAACAATTTCATGGATATCGTCAATATAAATTAACAAAAAAAAAGTGTACCGGCCTGAAAGTGTTTTAAAAAGAGAATATGTTTTGTTAAAGGTCCAGAGCAATCATCCCCATATGCAAAATGGCATACAAATAAATAAATAATCTGGAAAATTTCCATTCAAATGTAGGCAATGGATTAACGATATTATGAAATATTGGCATTTTAATAAAAATTAATAAATAACCAATGCCGTTTATTACAATTTTCAATATACTCGATGGCAGATTATAATAACATCAATGTAAATTGGTTACATTAAAATGATTAAAAGAAACAATAAAACGATGAAAAGAATGAATTCAATAAATTTGTTAAATTAAATAGATGAAGAGAAATATTGAATCTCATTACGATTTAAAATTGAATTGATAAAAACACTTGATGAACGAAGAAAACTTAATGCATCCTTAAGTCTACCATTTATTTACAATGGCATTCAGTAGATCACAATACACACATACAAAATCTGTTAAACGAGCATTCCACATCACTGACTACATTGGGAACTAATGTTGTACATAAATTCTGAAAAGCTCTCGGTAGTTTTTCCTTTTATTTAGTGCCTCTATTGCCAACTTCTTTTCCAACAAAAAAAGAGATTCAATGCAATTTTTTAGCCAAGTTGAATAAAACACACTCACATACAATTCGAAAATTTAGGACATTCCACTGTTGTGGAATTCGTTGTACTATTTAAACTGCTTTCTAGTTCAATTGGTGAGTGCATATATGGTTTCATTATTGGACACTTGAATATTGTAAAAACATCTTGGACCACTGGTCTGGTGTGCCACTCTCAAAAAAAAAAAAACCATCATCATAAAATAAAGCTGAACTTGAGTCCCATAAGGTAATTTATGGTCATGTGAATATACAATTGGATTGAAGGCAACAAAAAAATATTGTATGAAAAGAATGCATTCCAATGACATTTATTTTCATTAAATTGTAAGCACAATTTAACTTGAAATCTTTTATAACAGCAAAAAATAATTCCAAATTGAAAATTATCGTTTTTCTTTTTGATTTTCCAATTGGAACTCTTTAAATTCTTGTGCATTGTCTGCTAAAGAAAATTTTTAAAAAAGAATTCTACTAAACGAATCTACCAGTAGTTTATTAACATGTCATTTATATTGAATAATTTAGTGATGCTTCACATATCTTCAATATGATGAATGAATAAAAATGTTAAAGGAAATGAATTTCTTTTTTATAATTTTTTCCTTTAGAGTTAGAAATATTACCCCGTTTATGCGTTACAAAAACCCCAAAACGAAATTATATGACTGTGCTTAAATGAACATGGAAATCATATGAAGATTGCCTCCCTTCAACATTTACTATTAAAATATGACAAGAAAATCGCAACGATTTTATATTCATTTGATTACAACAAGAATACGAATTATATTCCTTATGGTTAAAGATCCGTATAAATAATTTCTTGTCAACTTGTGAACATTCAAACCGTTGAATGGTATGAGACTATGTAAAACCATTCAAATACAACCATTCCTTAATATAAAATTCACATTTCATAATATTATCATTTTTATAACAAAATTATTGCAGCTTAAAATATATAAAACTGTTTTCTCTTTTACTTTTTTTTAGTTTAAATAAACCCAATGTTCTGGATGTGGATGTTAAATGAAAACATAACAGTTAAGCTTCTCACATAAATTAAACGTTATAAGTAAATAAAAAAATAAATATTTGCAACAATGATGGTAGAAAACTTTCATCAACATGAATGGTAACAACCACTGAAGAATAAAAAAAAATAAAATGAAAATTGTATTACATTGAAAATTATTTGATCTAATCCGGATGGGATTTAGAAACGTTAAGAGATGAAGCAAAAAAAAAATCATATTCTTTTTATTTATTTCAGTTTTCTTTCACTTAAGTATAACCAAGAGGCACCAAAGTAAAAGGAAAAAACTCACATACACAGAAAGAAGAAGGAAAAACATAAATTCTATCATATTTATATTCATTTGGTTCTATAAAGATAAAGTTGACGGAATGACAACCAACGATGAAGATTGAATTCTTTGAATCAACATTGAAACACAATATTCATTTAGGATTTGCTGGTACCAACCAACCGTCGCCTACCATAAGACCTTCAACAACAACAATAAAAGTCGCTTATTCTCCCATAAGCTCCATATTTCACAATAATTTGAATATGATAGCGGCTTATTAGTTTATATTCCATAATTTTATTAGATGTTTTTCATCATAATATTTTCTGTCAATATAGACGGGTTATATTATCATCATCATCATTGTCCTCTCCCATTCAACTGTCATACAGAATCATTGGTTTAAATTCCACTCCCCAACAAAACCAAAAATTTCTATTTTTGTGTTTCCACTCATACCAAATACAAATTATAAGAAAATTATCCTGTTTATCGTTTGGATTATTAAGAATATGACTGGGTACCATTGACAAAGATCAAAATGAATATTTTTACTGATATAATTTTTAACTGAAATGACTTTATCGTTTTATGTCAATTTATGGTTCCTGTTTATGTATCATTAATGATCCATCTAAGAAGGATGGTACTCTGTGAATAACGTAAAAGACGCGAAAACTCAACGACTAAAAAAAAAATAACGAAAATATAAACTAGAACGGTAACAGTGAATGACTTTAATCATATCCGTAAATCCCTCATCAACATTCGTTATACGTATAACAATTTATCTACCCAAATACTTGGTAGAGTTTTCTCTGATGATGAGGAAAACAACAACCCTCCGGGTGATGTTTAAAACTAATAGTGTTACCCGGTTTACATTACCAGTTTAGTTAGTTACAATTCATTTTATTCAGCGTGAAAATTATCTTAATGAATCTTATCACAATTACACCTGACAATTTATTCCTATTACATGACTGTATAAACATTGTGACACTTATAGTGGAGATTGGGGAGAGGTCTATCATCATTTTAGGTACTTAACAGAGAAAAACGAGTGTGAACAGTTTAACAGTTGAATTGAGAGTATATTATTTAATGTAATAGACGTGACTAAAATATTATAAATCATTTGGTAAAAAATAAAACAGTGCATTTTACATAAAAACTGTGAGAAATAACATGAAACTGAATGATTCACGTTTAAATGTTTTCAGACATTCTTTTCAACAACATCAGTAATAAATAATAAAATATTTTTTTCACTGTGGGTGGTACATAATGCAACATAACTCTCTCTCTATTGATGAATATTATGCTTTTTCATAGTGAAATTACAATGTATCATAGTTTTTTTTAAATTTTTCCATACGATAAAACAGGTATGTTTTCATGTTTAAATTCCATTTTTTTTATGAATTATTTAAAACGTTTTTATTCAATGATCGGTTTGTAGTACTTTTATCAATGGTATTTTATTATTTTCAATGTTGTATAAATTTTAACTGAACAATTAAATGGTATTTTATTAAAATTGAGTTATGAATTCGTTGCATTGGTGTTGCCAATTGGAATAACCATCGTCACGATTAAAATTCATTACAATTATTGAAACATATTGTATGAATTATGGGTATTGTTTTATTGTTTAAAGCAGATAGAAGCATGCGAAATACACGGTGAACAGAGTTTAATAAAACTTAATAAGTAGTGGGATATGAAATGGAAACAATTTTGATTCATAATTAATATGTGACAGTAAAACTATTCCAATTTTATTCTAAATATTCTATGATATATTGAGCAAAAAACTTTTGAGAAACTAATATTATCATTCTGTATGAAGTTTATAAAACTTTTCAATTGCTTAAGTATCAATGAGGGGATTTATGCAATGCTACCAATTACAATTCCACTCTAAATGATTTCTATATGATAAACATAATTATAAATACATGGCTATGCATTTCATATGATTTCATTGAATCTAAATTTACCCTCAAATTCAAATAGAAAAAAATCAGAAATTTTGCACATAATCCTATTTTATGTTTTCGCAACACTACTCCACAATTTTATACATGCAATTAATTATAATTTCGTAAGGCAGAAAATATGTAAAATAATTTTGCGTAAACATGAATATGTTTCCCAAAAAAAATAAAAAGCAGAAACAAAAAACTATGATACTCAAGTACTTAAATGTTGAACAGTAACATATTCAATAGCATTGCTTTAAATAATAAATCATACATTTAAGTAAAACCCAGCCAAAGATATGTAAATATGAAAATTTTTGTTGAATATTCTGTTGTAATTGAAATAAAGTAGATCATGTTACATTTATCATTCTTGTACAATAATTCTAGAGAATATTACTAATAGATTTTCACCATAAAATCATTTTGTATCGGTGATGTAAACATTGTAATTTATGTTTCAAAATGAAACCAACAAAACAGAGTATAAATATTCTAATAAGAATGAATCATGGGAAAAGAATAAATAAAACAGTTCTATGTATGATTATCAGTGGTTGATATGCAATGGAAAATCCTGCTCATTTGCTTACTTAGAAAGGATAAAATTGCAGAATATAAAAGTCATTACAATATGAATAAAAAGAAATGAAATAAAAGTTTCTGATAGCTCTCGCTGACTAAAGGAAAAGCTTATTTGCAAACATAAAAGTCACTTACTTAAACTCCATTAGAATGATATAAATATCACTAATATTTGATATGAATACATATAGAGATATGAATTAATGTCTATTCCTGAGCCTTTTCTCATCTCAATTTACATGTTTGCCTTTATCTTAAACATGAGAAAATTGTAAACGATTGAATATTCTCCATACGGTTTATATTCCGAATCATTTCTATTTAACCAAAGCTCAATGTAGTTAAGTTTATTTAACAAAAATAAAATTTTCATTGATTTTCATCTGTTCTAAATAAAAGAATGAGTTTAACATCATTTACAACAGAATAGTAAATTTATCTCTTTACTATGGTACACTTGTACAATGATCAATTCACTTCTGTCTGGCAGACAGTTTCAATTATTATAATACAACATACAAACATTGGAATTGTTCAGATGCCCACTCATTTCAAGTAATACATCCATAATCCATATATCGTTTAGTATAAATACTCTCTTATTCTTCTTCATGTCAGATAAGTTTTGTTTTGGTTTAAATCGTATAATAGTAAAACGAAGGACATTTAGTCTCCCACATACAAACAATTTTTGTTCTTTTTTTGCGATTTCCATATACAATTCCTTAACATGAATGGATACTGTTAAATTCAATTGGTAAAACCACAATTCAATGAATGAAAACGCAATATTTATCTCAATGAATTTTATATTGTAATTCAATATAATTCAAACTGGATTTTTATTTATACTGTTACCAAAAACCACAACTAACACTAACCGAATGTAGATGATCACTTAAGGACTGTTTAGAACCAGAGTTGAATATACCCAAACAATTGGAATAAAATTGATATATTAAATATCCCAAACAATAAAAAGATATAGAGAATATAATGCATTTTCTTTCAATAGAAAATCGTATTTTATAAACTGAGAATAATAGAGAATTTTCCGATAGTTTTCCGATTGAGACATTGTATACATTTGAATGGAATTTCTTAAGTTCATTGGAAAATGTTATTGACTACAAGACACAAACACGAATAAGTAATATTATGGATAACATAGAATTGGTATTTATCACACATCATATAATAGGATTCATCTTTATTATTGTTATTATTGTTGTTACCAAACAATACAATCCAAGTAACACATGCCAAATATTATCCGAAAATTCATCGATAAATCGTATTACTGATTGTGAGAAATTCGTTGTATTGAAATGAAACTGTATATTGGCAATGTTACATTTACCTCAAAGACAAATGACCAATGCCAGCTAAAAGGATTTTTCTAACAATACCAAAACATAAATACATTGTTGGGTGAAGAAAAATGGTACCAAATGTTTTGGGCGAAAAAGAAAACAAAAAACAGTACCACATGTAACTAGACGATCATATATTTTATGAATACCATTTTTAGAACGACCCCCTCAAACTCTCGTAACAACAAAGGGGATGATGATTGCTGGTATATCCCCAAAAAAAAAATGAGAAACACAGGAAGGAAAAATATTAACAAACAAAATATCGTTAAGAGCTTTCTGAAGTACACTCTAGGAAAGTTTTTTATTTTTTTGGATGAAAATTTTAACGTCATGTTGTCGTCATTTTAACATGTTAGTTACATTAAACATTTGTACCAACGGGAAAAAATTTGTTCTTGTTCCCATTTTGACTGTTTTATTTCAGAAGCATTTCATATTTCGTCAATCTTTGATTTTTAAAGATCATACATCAAATTTTAGTATGAAAAACCCGAAAACGCAATACAATAATTCATCTAAAGATGTAGGATATATCGAATAGAACACTTTATTGAATAAAAGTCGCAGTTTCAAACAGAAACAATGAAAACTTAAACTTTTCTTGAGCAATATCGTTTCCTTTAAAATTACATATAGTGCGTGTTTCATTCAATTATGATTTGCCACACATTCAATGATTACAGATTTCATTCTCTTAGAAATTGATCATGACCCAAAACAGAATGGACCAATCTTTAAAGTGGCCCCAATATGAACCAAAATTCAATTTAATATCCTTATAAAATCGTTTATCATAAAAATAAAATTGTGTCCTATGTGTACCAACTATTGTTGAGTGTTTTATGCCATTGATGTATTAAAAGGGAACCGAAAGGACACAGAGAATAACCAAAAAAAAAGTTTAAAATAAAAAGCTATGGACTGAAAAACATAATGTGCATTCGACAATTTTCTTCTATTGGCTCTTTTTTATTTTTTTATTAGAATACATCATTCCGGTTAGTTGGATCCGCTCAACTTTTGGCCATCTCTTCTCCATAGGTTTTTACCATTCTTTTTCGTTTAAATAGACCAAAACAGATATTGAAGTATGACAGAGGGCGAGAGGCAAAGTACTAACAATACACGAGGAACATAAAACTAGCATCGTTTCCCATCTTTGATTTTATTTTTTTCAATTATCCATTCAATTTTTCATTATTAAAAATTGTCCAATACTTTTCATGAACTTTGTGTCGCGTATTACAGTTGTGAACTCCAAAAAAAAAAAAAAAAACAGAAAAGAAAAATCTTATTGTCCACAGCCGAGAGTATATTATTATTCCTTATTCTTTTGGTCGAATGCAGTTAGATATGACAAGAACCAGCAATGTTTCGATAAGAAAATAACGCAAGAAGGAATATTATATTTAATCTTTGATTTTGCTTAGCTGTGCCATTGATTATTTATGGGAGTCTTGAATCGCCACCGGCAACCATCAGCTGCTGGATATTCTGTTTTGGTCGTCACCATCAGAACAAATGGACCACTCGACCATCAACTGAGTGGTAATAAAACTGATCTGGTTAAACTTTTCTTATGATTTTCTTTTTTAATTTTATCTTTTTTGTACTTTATGTTATAAGGAAACGGCTTTAGTGAAACAGACCAGAGTCAGTTATGGGAAGAATCATTTTTCTGATTGAGTCTGCAATCTACAAAATTGAAAATTTGCCAGAAACACTGTTTAATGTCCATACGGTTGGATGGTACTTCAACTTACACTAGATAGAAGTGAAAAATCTTTAAATCAACGCTTCTTATTCTCTATTTATTTTAGGTCTTCTGTCACAAACTGAGATCAGTATCAATTGGAAGACAGGATAGCGGATATCTTCGAATGTCACCTTCAATTCAACAAGGTGTGGTTTGGAGCGTTTTTTTTTTATTTAAATTTAATTTGACACTAGACAATTATCTAAGCAGCATTGATACCATCATTGAATTAATCAATTTCATTGAAGTTAGTTCTTTCATGTTATGTAGAGTAAATTGAATCATAATGGATACAATTTGTGGAAAATCAATTCCATTGAGAATGAAATTCTAACCGAAATGAATTGTGCAACTTGTTTTTCAATTATTCTAACATTAAGTGAACTCAGAAGACAATTGGATTACCACTATTACGGATAAACTGCACGGTAAGATTATAATGATAACTAAGAATCATTTACCAATTGACTATCACAATATGAATGGAATTGAAATTGTGCCAAAAAGAATAAAATATTCGTTTAATCTTCAGATACTTTATGATGAAAATAAGAATTCCTATACCACACTATAACACCTTTAAATCACAATCCATTCTTATTCTCATGAGGAATCGCCTCTCATTGAATGAAACCCATTTTTTGTCTTGGGCATTCGAGTAATGCCAATCCTATCGTTTTTCTTTATTAAATTAAATCGCATTCAAAGCAATTTTAACTGCAATGTTCTGTATTTTCTTTTTTTTATACAGAAAGTAAAATACTCAAGCAGTCAATAAGTCAAACGGAACACAAACTGTCGTAATGGGAAGTGATCCAAGAATTGTAGAAAATTAAATTCTTTTTCTTCTTTATTACGTAAAGTGCCAACATTATTTGTGTTTTTCTGTCCTTCCGCGAATATCTTAATTCACAATACCCCCCAATATAAATCAATAACAATTCACCGTTTAAATCAAACCATCTATATTTCTAACGAGGAAAATTAAACGGTTTTTCTTCCCACATTACTATCAATTGAAAATATTAAGGAAATAAAATAAAAAAAAAAATACTCACCAGAATTCGGTTGACCATTACTGTTAGGCCGGGCTGATGGTGCTCCATCACGTGCTTCCACTTCCAATGCATAGGCGCCTTGTTTTTCACGATCGAATACAACTTTTGTGAAAATCTCACCACTCTGAAGATTTATTTCAAAGAATTCTTTACCCTCGTTTCGTGGCGAATCCACAATATAATAGTAGACCTGAAAATTGTTCAACGAATTAAATAAAAGAGAAAATGGAAAATAAAGGAATGAAAATGAACAGTGAAACGATATTAATGAATGCAATGAAATAGATAAAACCAAACTATGGCCTATCTCTTCTCATTTGAACCAGGATTCAGTAGTCTCACTGTATGAGTTTAACAAAGGATCAAACTGCCTACGGTTAATGCCATAAATCAATTAAAATTACTTTACTTTTAGTCCATTATCAACGAGGAAAACAAAATAAAAGTTCTCACTTATGTGGGCATCTGGTCGTATGTTAAACCGTTAAGAATCAAAAGAAAAGAATTAAAAGTTCCACAGGAAGTAAAAATTTTTCTGTTTTTTTCTTGCTCATCCACCAACTCTTCGAAATGGTTGAATGGGAACCACTCCTCAATTGGATGAAATCTTCTTTTTTTATGGCTGATAATACGATTTTCATATGCTAACGGTTGGAACAATGATACTGTATTTTTAAATTATTTATTTATAACGACACACAGAGTGTTTAAACGAACAAAAAAAAATATCACAAGTACCACGAGTAAATGGAAAAGAACTTCTCTTGTTTTCTGTTCAACGATTTAAAGCTTTAAATTGGCATGATTTATGCTCCTTATTGCTGTTGTTAAGGATGAAACAGTAGCTTACATATTGGTGAACTCTCTGAGTGACCGTAAAATAGGTAAAACGGTGAGGTACAATGATATCATCATACTAAATGTACACACACACACACAAATACAATGAAAATAAAAAGCCTAGATCAACTACTTAGTTGTTGTTTATCTCTCTTCATTGGATATGGGAAAATTTCATGTCAACCATAATGGTGGATATTTAGTAGGCACGAAATCCCCCTCCACTCCTTGTACACAACAACAAACATTTTTGGGATGTAATTCACCGCCAATGTTCTGCGCTTCAATGGATTCTCATGACGTTTAATCCAATCCCATAAGGGAATGAGAATGCAATATGTTCTTCATACGACAATAGAAAATCAACCGTATGCTGCCCAGAGAATTTAAATCTTTACCATTGAACAGTACAAATAGTGGCACATAAGCAAAGTTTTGTATTCAACAAAATAATAAAAAAAAAAACTACAAAAGCAGCTTTTTCTCCTGGCCCAAATGAGATGTAAATTTCATTAAAACAAATTACACTTACCTGATTGTTTGGAAACGTTCCGTCTTTGTCAATTGCATTCACTTGGGTCACTTTTGTACCAATTGGTTCACCTTCTAGCACTGTTTCTTGCTCACGTTCAGTAAATAATGGTATCTCATCGTTCACGTCCTCTAGCATTATGTAAACGGTTGCTTCAGAGGCTAACTGTTGGGCACCGTTATTCTGTAAAGAGATGAAAATAACCAAAATATAGAATAATATAAATACAACAGTTCTCTTCTCAATATGCGCGTTTAAAAGGATTAAATCTCTACAAATAAATTTTAACGTATGGAATAAATCCACTTTGCTAGGAATTTCGTGTGTGTGTCTGTATGGATATGTCATGTAAATGCTACGTATTGCATTTATATTTTAAATATGCAGGTATAGATATCAGTTGGTAATGAAACCAACAACAGATTGAAACGCAACCAAAATACTGCTGGTGGGCATATTATCTCGGTCAAAAGCGTGTATAAATTCATATAGAGGAGGATTTTGGTCATCAGAAATTTCATATTAAAACGTAATTAGTTATCTTGGGACACCAAGGGGAGAGATTGAATAAACCTCTCTACTCAATCCAAAAGAGGAAAGAAACGGTAATCCTTATAAAGGTGGCGGATGTGTAATTAGGCTAAAACCATAATCACGAAGATCCTACCACATATTGCTTTATTATTATTTTGGGGGTAAAATATCAACTCTTGTTGCTCTTATACTGTTTCTCTTTTTGGTTATAGAAAGTTCACGCAATTATGTTCACTATGGTCAAGCGTTGTAACATAAAATTGGTCAAATATTAAAACCAATGTGTGGTAGTTTCATAAATTTAATAAAAAACAAAAATGAATATACACCTTTGGTATAGATAAATTTCCGATTCAACTACAATTATGAAATGATGAAAAGTGTCCCAGATAGCACAAATACGAAGAGAATAATAAACGTGTGGACTTAGAGGTGAACTAAAGATAGAAAGTTATTACCATCTGGTGAACTAATTATAAATATTTTCTCTCATATTAGATGAGTTCCATATATGCTAAGGTATAAATGGCATTTGTGAAACCAGGTGGTATTCTATCTATGTGGTTATTTAAGTAATTTATATCATTCGATAACTATAGAGATGGTAACAGATAATTTGCAATAAAAAGCAATACAGAACGTCAATATTAATTTGCATATGCGTGAAATAATATTTTAGAATGTTTGCTACGAGAAATGGTTTCCTATTTTTATTTTGGTAAATCGTTGAAGATACATAAAATTTTTCATTTATGCAAATCCGATATATTCACACAAAAATGGATGAAAAATGCATAATTCATTGCACAATATTGAGTCCATAAAGTGTGAATGAACGTGTAGTAATACTATTTTATTTACCAATTCACTAACTTTTATTCAACACATTTCAAATACTTGAAATTCCTATTTTATTTTCGAACGGTGGGATATTAATGCAAATCGAATATACGAAAAACTGTTTAAAATACGCGATTTTATTCATCGTAAATGTTCTACCATTGACAACAATTTGAACGATTGCAAATAAAAATGAAAACTATTTTTTGTGATACGAATTTCTGATTTAGTTACACATGAAAGGTATTTTCGTTGTTTAATAAAAACGTCAAATAGAAAACATGGAAAATGTTCATATGGAATCCTTTAACAACTAGAAGAATATCAAATATTTCAACTTTTTCTCGTTTTATCCCAATTTTATTCGTACACGCAAATCCTGTTGACTAAATCATTTGCAACATTTCGCATCCCCTTCATACAAAAAGGATGAATTTTGAATTTATTCTGGCAACAAAATCATATTTTTCAAGTATTCCATACCAACCGTATGTTCTCACAGTCACTGTAAAATGCAATCCTTCAATGTGCCATTGTATGTTTCAACAATTTCTGTATAACATTAAGTTTCATCCAAATGAAAATATTATCACAGAATATCAAAAAAATCATACACGAACATAATCTCCAAAGGAATTTGTTGTATATTTTAATAATTTAGGATCTGTACGTGTTTGCGATTGCACCTGATGTCTCAGTACCAGTTTTTTTTTTTTTTGTTGATCTCATTCGGTTATAATTCACATTTGTTATGCCAAATATGAATGGATATTTCATTATTTTACTGTATTTTTTATTCCTTTGATTATGCGAAAAAGTGTTACATAATTTCATTGCAGAATATTATCCATTCACAATGCCCACCCATATGTGATTACAGTTGCTGAATAATAATAAAAATTATTGTCCTTCACAATTCATAGAGTGTCGCTACTATGCCACAAAATGCAAACCATAACTGATGTAATTGTAATTATGTTTTACTGTACACTTCTTTTTTCTCTTGTCATTCTATAGTTTTATCGCGATGATGACATTAAGTGTTGTGTCTGTTTTAAGCTTTAAAACACAACATTTTAATGAATAAAACGAATAAGCTTTTGCCATTTTTTTTGTTGTGTTGAATTGGAATAAAAGTGATTGCATAATTATTCATTCGATTCAACCGTAGATAGAATAAAAAAATAAAAAACGAGAAATAAATGAAACCCGTTTAAATGCTCCATCTCTTTATAGTACACGAATAGGAAATGTACATTTTATTCTCTCAATGATTTTCGTATTTAAATGATTATAGTTTTATCCATCTCATTGAGATTCATTTAAATTCAATGTGGAATTTAATTAATTGCATAATTTCAAAACGATAAAGACAAGAAGTGTGGATTATTATCAACAAAAAAAAAATTCAAATACAATTAATTAATTCGTTAAATTTTTCAATTGTTGAAATGATTCCAATCATATTATTTTGTCATGATCCATGACGTTATGATTATTCTAAATGTGAAATTGTACAAGGAAAACTCATACTCACATATTCCATATTCTATATACTTTTACCAATTTTTTAGTTTTTTTATTCAATTGAAAAATAGTGAAACTTTTGCAATTATTGTTTTTGAATAGAATTTCGTTCCATAAAGGTTGTCTCTCATGCTCAATGCTCAATGAAATACACCGAATAAAATGAAAAATAAATTCCTCCAATGCTAGAAAATCTGTCAGCTTCATAGTTATTCTTTATTTTATTTCGTCTGAGAGAGTAGAAGTTGTCTCAATTGAATTATAAAAATTTTACTCTTAACCGACATACTGAGTACGATAAGTTGACATGGGAATGGTGTGGGTGGTAAGAATAAAATTTTTGCACACCATTACAATTTAAATATTATTATGTGTGTGATGTCAACCAATTATAATTAGGTGTCAAATGTAAAATTACAGAATATTGTTTAGAAAACTCTGAACGTATTTTTCATGTCTTCTCTCGCTCACAGAATTTTTATTCCGTTTGTGTGAAATACACCGTAAAAGAAAGAAATATGCTCATTAAAAAAACAGAAAAACCATTTGAAATCAGACTATCAAAATTTATGCATTTGAATTGTTTTGCAATTGCAACCACTTTACTCATACAATTTAAATTTGTATATAATTCCCTTTCACATAAAATATGTCATACCATCATGATTTAAATGAGATTCTATACAAACCATGAAACATTCTTAAAATGAATATAAAAAATTGATCTGAATAATTTGAAAATTTTCTTATTTTCCTAAGAAGAAAATTATTGTTTGCGGAAATCTTCAGAAAATTTCCGAAAAAAACAATTTTTAATTCAATGAATTGATATGGATTTTATGCAAAACATCAAAAAAAAAAAAAAAACTTTTCTAATTAGTTCATATTGTACATTTGGAATTTCATCGTTCACCTGGAAACAATACACTGATACTTCAATATGTATAATACAGATGCTATTGTTTTATATTCACCCAAGATCCAACAGTTTGAACAGATGAGAAGAATTTAACAATTCTACAGTTACAATACAAAAGTTTTTTTTATTTTTCTAGCCAACAAATACGACCAAAAATTGTTATGTAATTGAATAGGAGATTGCATAATGAAGATGCAACACAAAAGATTTTCCGTAATACAAAACCGTAACGTTACATTTGAATATAAATATAACGATGTATAATATGAAGCTGTAAACATTTTCATTTAAAACTTTCTGTTTTATGGCTAAAAATACACCAGAAAGTAATGATCTCTCATATTGCCATTGTTCTATTATGATGGTTGGTTGCCATTGGTAATTTTTCGAACAAAAATTATTTAAAACAATAAGGAAAATGTCGAAATAATTTAAATTAAATTCAATCTACCACCATTGTGTATTATCTCATTCCAAATTCCGTATCTAAATCGATTGAATAACACCTTAAGATATCACTGAGATTAAGAAACACATATTCTATTGAAATACTGAATTAAATGATAGAGAAAATCCCTTATGTTTTACATTTGAACATAATCATGATATTGTAATTCTTATTGCTAAATATTTCGGCACCAGATAATCATAGTTTCAATTGAATTTCTATGTGTGTCGGATTGTATGCATCACTGCTTTGTTATTTATTGTATGTTGGTCCATTGAAATAGTTAATTTTAACAATGTGTCTTTAACTGAATGAATAGAATTGTAATCATTTTGTGGGCGAAAATACCAAAGTCAACTGTTATCTATTTGATGTTAAAACCATATTTTAATTAGAATGGATTTTAAAGGAGGAGAGACACTTACAATTAGAATCATGTCTTTTGTGTCTTACTGTTATTTGAACTTGAGGGCGGCAAGTACTTACAATTTGTAATAAACATTTTAACTATTCTTGGACCAATTTTCTTATCAAAATTGTAAGTTATACTGGGAAAGGCACTGAACGATTACTGTACAAAATCATAAATGAGAATTTTTAAGTCTGAATTAATAGTTGTAATGGGCGGTAATGGATACAAAACCAACGATATTGTCCATATTAAATTATATTACAATGATTATAAATAGTTAATACAAACAGTTTTGATGATAAAACCATTAAATTGAAGCTCATGCAGTCACAATTTACGATAAAAACTAATGGCATTTCATAAAAGATGAAGAGAGTTGAAAACCACAAGACATCATCTTATCTTAGTCATATTTCTTTTCCGAATGTTTTCTCTTTTCCGTTTATTTTTTATTTGGCAAACCAAGTCAATTTCCAACCATTTTCTCTTATAGAAACTTTTCCTTATTTTCTGTTCGATGCATTACCCACTCACACACTTTCAATATACTAATTCAATTCAATTTCGTTCAATAGTTCTACAATTCATATTAAGTGGCTGTGAAATGCATTACATTTCTAGGAAACATACACAAAAAAAACGCCATCAATTTCAACAGAAAACCCCAAAAAGCTAGAAATCTGTTGGTATTGCAATTCCATCAAAGCCACAATGATGCATATGGATGAGTATGAATCTTATTTGCAACCGGATGGTTTTGTAATAGAGAAAATCTACTTACTGTGAAACATGCGTTTCATTTTATGTAACACCCGTAACATAAACATTAACAAGAATCAATGTAATTTATGAAAAGACTCATACAACATTTAGAGTAAAATTTTTAGGGGGTAAATTTAACTGCAAGTGAATTACCAGGAAAAACATTTTCTATTATCACAAACACTTGAGTTATACTCGTGAAATGAATATTCTAAACTTTCATTATTATCATGAGGATAAATTATAATTTATAATTTTTGTTGTCTCCATGTTAATCGTATGCATACAGAAAATCAGTGGAAATTTAATTCAAACCAGAAAACTCTCTTATGGTTGAATATTCAAAACAAGAATGAAAGATTTTCGATCATTTCTCTATCCGCGGTATTACTCATGTTTGAATGTGTTCTGCATAAAATTTCATTACAACCAGACTTTTATGAAAATTCACCAAATTGTACTAGGAATTGTATAACAACTGGTACCAATCTTTTCAGTTTCATTTAAATTATAACCCACAATATAAAAAAAAAATTGTATGAATACTTCGTGTAGATTCATTACACCATATGGAGAGATAAATTTTATGCTAATGATAAATGCATAACAGTACCTCATCCCCCCATAGAGTTCTGGGTGATAGCAGAATCATGTCAGATAGGAATTATTCTTCTAAGTAGAATATAACAACGGCCACTCGTTTTCTCTCAGTTGTGACGACATTGTTATACCGGAAATTTAATTTAATTCGATTTAACTAAGAGAGTATAATCGGTTTTAACACAATACACACCATTGTCAGTTAACATTTTTGTTTTTTTTTTTTTTGTTACAAAAGGCACAAGAACTTTTTTGTATAAGGTGAATTAGTACGTCTTCAATTGAATTGACCCATTAATTCAAGGGCACGTAAACTGAAGAAAACATTTTCAGTTATTTAATTTGACATAGCGAAGATTCACGATTCTATGGAAATTTTAACGTCCGGCACGTTTCAAGAAAATTTTAAAGTACGCAAAGAATAAAACAAAAAACCCAAAAGAAAGAGACAAATGGTGAACTAAAAAGTCCTTGGGTTAATGTTTTTGGTTTCTTCTTCATATTTATTCTCTTTGTTTTGATGCTTTACGATCAACCACTAAACTAAATACGTTTCAGCTCCATAACATTTAATACAATTTTCATCCCCCACATACAAGTAACATCTTATTCATGTTGTTTTTGGGCCAAAATGTTTTGTGGTGATTTTTTTTTTTTTTTTTTTTTAAATTTTAAAAGTT
>JXOR01000446.1:156827-184110 GCA_001014335.1 Coboldia fuscipes
TTTTTTTTTTTTTTTTGTTAAACTTTAAAAGTTCTACTGAATGTTTAAAGAAAATTTTCAAGAAATACTAAGATGCAGACCACTAAAACACAAATCTCTTCATCATCTTTGATTCTTTGGCTTCTCAATTTCTACTAAATTTACATATATAATACTGTTCAACACGTCTAACGTTTCTACTACTAAGATACAATTAAATCTTTTTCTTCAACGATTCAATATCTTAGTAAATGCTGGGAATTTCGGTTTAAACGAAGAATTAAACTTTATTTTTATATTCAGTTGCAATCAAATGATTTTGTTGAAAAGGCAACTAAAACTCTTCTTAGAAAGTGTAATGAAATGAGGGTGTTGAATTGATGGGTGATGAAATATAAAAAAACACAAAATTGAATGACTGAGAAAAACAGTGTGTTACGAACCAATGAATTCTTGTAAATTGTAAATAATGGAAGCATCATCTTGTCTACACCAGAAGGCGAGAAAGAGTAAGAAACATTAAACTTGATGTATCCTCGACATGGAAAATTTTATACTCAAAATCCCATACTATTTTCAACATCAAATATTACACTATAAATTCCATTTCAAAGTGATTTATTGGAATAAATAGAGCGAGTATTTTTATTTTTAAACTTTTCTAGCCAGTATAAGTGAGAACTTTCTATTTTTTTTTTCTAGTTTAACTTTATTCCCCGTATAACATGAGGATTTCAAAGTGGTTTCAATATACAAGACAAGAAAATAAAATCAAAACATTGAATAAATTCCATCTTATACGTAAGATACAACTTGAGGAATATATGAACAAAATGGGTATATGAAGTCAACATACTTGAGTGATTTTATGTTTTAAATCGATAGCGTTTGCATTCGAAAATCCAATGATACTTAGTTAACTGCAAAAGAAATTCCTCATACATTTCTTGTTCTATGGTGACGTTCAATTGGACGCTGTTTATTGTGATATCCTATCAGATTCTATATGTTTGATTGATATCAATGGATGCTTACAATACCAATAGAGTTTGGTCATATAATGTTAAGAATCATTCAATATATTCAAGTAAATGAGTTCGTTTAATAAACCATGAAATCTTTTTCCACTTAATAATATTCTGTTTTCATTTTGGCATCATCACATGAACTTTAGTACAGAATCCCATACCCCATCAAAAGTCAAAGTATAGGGAAATCAATTGAAAAATACTTGTGGTAGGCTACAGAGAAGTATTTGTTGTATGTGTGGTTGTCTTTTTCGTTTGATTACTTCTGGTATGCACAACCATCAGCCACTGTTTACAGCATTCACTATGTTGTCAATACAGGAAATTTGTTGAATATTAAAATGAAAATTCCATATCAACGCCTTTTTGGGTGGCAAGAAGAATATTATTCCCAGTAGAGAAGATGATATCGCTTATAGGCCATCAGAATTGAAATGATGTTTTTAAATTGGGATTTTTATGCGCAATGGATTTGAATAGAAACTCTTCTCTTATGGAATTTATAATTCACCCCCATCGAATATATTGAATATTTGTAACGGCTGTTCATTGCAGATATTATAATAAATCTGGACTAAATTCAAAGTGTTTCTAATAGATGATTCTTTCATAACGAAATCAACTTGGTACAGCATAAGAGGAAAACGAAAACCAATTTTCATCATATTTCTTTATTGGACATTATTAAATTAAAGGAATCATTTAATTTTGGGAAAAGAACGGAGATTATTAAGTTTAATATCCGTGGATAAGTTTCGATGAAAATTATTTCGTAAGGAAACGACTTTAAACCGCACGTAACAAGACAAATGGATTCCTTTAAAAGAATTTTAAGTTTTTTTTTTCCTCTGTACAAATTAAATCCGGGGGAAATAACAAATAACAATCTCTGATAAATCATAAAATGAAATGAGGAAATGAGCATGGAATGTTCGATGTTCAATTAAAATCTAATTTAGTTTCTTCTTGTTTTATACTTTTCCTATCAATAAACTTTCAATTTTATTGGGTATGAGAATTACCCCCGGAAAATATGTATGAACGATTCCCTATAGAATTTAATTGTCTGATTATGTCGAGCATGAAACATTCATTACATTGGAATTTTCCTCATAAATTCTATGCCATCAATGGTGTGCCCTTCGTTGTTGCATCTGTCTCTGTTGAATTTTAAATTGCATTGTTTCTAAAAAATTTTCTATTTGCTTTCATTTTAACGTTGCACGATAGACACTAAATACACTTTTCATTGCCATTTTTGCTATTTAAATTTATAAAAAAACGTTCACATTACCATCCGGTACGGTATTTCATATTTTTCTCGTTTGATATACGCAATGTGTGACAATTCATAGCGGAGAATTTAACGTAAAACAGAAAGAAAAATAGAAAATTCATTATTCATTTTCTCATTCGATGACAAATGATGTATGGATAGGCGATTGCCCTAAAAGCAGGAAAGGATTCAAACGATTCTTCACTACATTTTTATTTCTCGTTGTACTAATTTTGTGTTCTTTTGATGGAATAATTAATCCATATTTTCATAATGATACCATTTAGTGGTGAACATGTAACAGTGGTTTAGTCTTTTGCCATCAACGGATTCAAATAAACCATCGGAATTTAAAGAGAAAAATTTAAATGTGTGTAACATGAGATTGAATGCATACGAATATGAAAATAGAAAATATTCGTTTCCGTTTACGAAAAAAAGAAAAGAATTTCCATTTTTCTCCTAACCGTTTTATATTCATTCTCTTATAAGTCCGGTAACGTGTACTGGACTAATTACCATTGGATTAGATTCACAGTGAAATAATTACTTTCGAATGGGACACTCAACGGTTGATCCAATACCATTTTCCATTCGAATTAATAAAATCCATTTAGATGATTCAACTAGATTACAAAATTTTGTAAATTTTGTTCTCTGTTATTCGGTTTCGGTCACAGGAAAACGACGTTTGATATTCCACTTTTTTATTAGACCAATGGTTGGTATGCATTTCTACCGCCGTTCTATGTCAAATTGTACAAATTAAGAATGAGAATTTAATTCCCTATTTGCCATTCTTTGTATTACATACATTGAGTGTTATCACAATCTATTTTCTATGGCAATTGAGCAATCATATAAACGATAGAATCAGATAACAATACCAAAAGGATACAAGACAGCTAAATACCGCATTAGTGATATGATGTTATATATCGTACCTGTTTGATACTAAAACCGATAAACTAAAATGAATATTTTACATGACAATTTTTTTGGGAGAATTCAAACGAAATTCATCACAATGTGATTTGTTTTTGGAAAATTGGGTAATTGTATTGATTGGACACACTTGATTTGATTGATTTTTAATACTCACCTCAACACGTATTGTTAAATTGTATTCCTTGATGCTTTCATAGTCTAACGGATGATTGACTTTTATATCGGCCCATGTATCACCATTTTCTGGACGTTGTTGCAAATAAAATGTATGAAATTTATTTGTTTGTGCTGTTGAACCCGGCATCAAACGATAAAATACCGTTGGATTACCCTCAATACCAGAACTATATTGTTATGTTGCGGAATGGAAAATAAAGAAAAATCAATTAGTTTATTATGTTTAAATTAAGATTTTCAGGTAAATTATTTGGTTAGTTTGACTATAACCACAAAATAAATATTAAATGAAGATTCACTTTTTTATATTTTTTTCTTAATAATTCAACAAATATAATCTCATTCCTTATGAGTTTATTTGATAAATCAAATTAAAATGATTTAATTTAAACGAAATAAATACATAAATCATAATAACAAAAAATAGACTCGCCGCAAATGACATATCGATCTTTTATGACACATTAAACATTGCAATGATTTTTATGTTTACAATCAACAGACATGTTGTACAGAAACTTCAATGCATCGATGTTTTCTGTTATTTGATACAAGTGATGCTTGAAATCAAATAAATCAAAAAATTAGATAATGGAAATCATTGCATTGTAAATGTTTTGTCACACAAAATACAAAAAAGTGAAAAAACTAAAAATCAGATCCATTGGGCGAGTCTTGCGATGTCCTATACACAATGAAAACATCAAAAATAACAAAATTAAATGTTGAAAAATACAACGTTTTCATCACAAAAAAATGTTGATAATTTATAGCAACAGAAAAAATGAACTGTACAACATCAATACATCACTGCACTAAGGAACACAAAATGCAAAAAAATATAAACTGTTTAACTTAATATTCGTTCCTTACGTGCATTACATCGTAAAAATCATTCAAAAATATTTAGATTAAAGTAAAACAGATTTCATTTAACAAAAATAATTCCAAAAATTATTAAAACTTTAATGTTCAGCTTTTTTCTTGCTTATTAGTGGTTCATGTTTTCTTCGGTTTCAAAAAGAAAAATTACACGAATGTTCAGGACAAAATATAAAAAAAAATTTTCTTGTCACAAAATTGAAATGAAATTCAAAAAAACTGGACATGATATTTTTAATACACCGCACACTATAAAATAAAAGGAAAATGCCACCCCTCGACAGAAAAAAAAAAACTGACGACTAAGGTGGACGAATAAAATTGAATATCCAAAAATAAAAATAAAAAAAAACAGAACCAACAAAACACAGAAAACATAAAGTAAAACAAAACTGAACATAAACAAAATAAAACCACAAACGAGACCAGAATTTCTAATGATTCAACCAGTCTCTTGTAAGTGGTGAAGTGAATGTCTTTTAGAATTTCTTTTTTTCTTTGATAATTTTGTTACTTTCCAGAAGGAATCAAAAAGAAAAAAGAAGCAAATTCGGACACAAAAGACATAAAATGAAACGAATTATTTACAGTCACATTGTTAAATCTACTACTAGTAGTCAAAATGAGTAACTGTCGAGTGTTTCTTCTCAATATTTTCCATTTTTACGGAATGAACATAATGTTAATAGAAAATTTTCGCTTCTGTTTCATAACTTAATGTCGTTTACAGATAAGAAAATAAAAAAAAAGAGAACAAAAAAAATATATTAAAAATGGAAATTCAGAATTTCTATGTGTGTTTTTGAGAAAAGAAAACTGATTGAGTGAACATTAATAATGAAAGGTAAAAGTCGGTATAAAGAATACCTTTACCTAGATCCCCTTTGGTTAAACGAATGTCATTCAATGCCTATTTAAAAATGTAAAATGAATTATTCGTTTCATTTTTCTTTTGCCATTTTATCAAATAATGAAAATAATTCATTTAATTTTATGAACAAAACTGTTTGGAATTAAATGTGAATTCAATTGAAAATTTTATTTACAGAAAAAATCAAACTTTTCGTTAGTTAAGAATTGATTTAAAGGAAAAACTTTAAAGAGACAACTGAAGGGATTTTAAAATTCCAATTGAATGTGGCATGGAATGTGAAGAATGTTAATTCCAATTGGGGTATATTCCATGTTTGGGGAAATTGAATTAAATGTAGGGATAATGGAAGTGTTTGTCACTCCACTAAGGGAAAAACCTGAATTTCCAATTGGAAAACTTCCACACATTTCCCCAATTGTTGGACGATTAATGTTCAATGCAGCAATAGTAATAATTTTCTATTATGGTGGCATACACACTTAATTAATTTTCCTTATCAGTCATTAACAAAAAAAATAAAAAAAAAACTATGAGTAATTCAGTATCCATTGAACCATATGTATGCACCTCTCACTTTCTGTGTAACATCATAATAGAATGATTGATTATTAACTACCAAGAACATTCATTACAATAATCGTTATTCTTTGTTGGTAATTCTTTCTATTTTATATCGAATTGATACAGAAAACAAAATATTTGGATTATTCTCTTTTCATATCGTTTAATACAAAGTTGTTTGTTTAACTGGAACGAATGTATCGTAATTAGGAAATTTATTCGTAATTGAATTGTTTTTGTTTTTTATTCATTCAATTACAGAATAATGATTCATATCATTTATAAAATTTGCTGAATTGATTATAAAACACAAATATAAAAGAAAAATTCACCGGTATAATAAAACATCTAAACGTGCAATTTTAAATGAAACTCAACATATAAAACGACTATATCATCTTACAAATGAAATAATAAACAAATTGATTACAATTAACATTAATAATCGATAAAGAATTTATTATTAAACGCGATTAATTAATTATGACTAAATCGCGTATTAACGACCACTGTTACCTATTGAATATGAATTTTAAATTTAATTTGTTTAAAGCACTGGTAATTGCTTTTTATAAATTCAATTCAAATATGATTAATAATTTCAATAAAAATCAAATAAAAGAAACGTTTAAAAACTGATTTATATAATGAATTTTAAATTCAATTAACTATATCAACTACTGACGAATTAATGGCACTAAATAAAGCGAGTAATTATGATTAATATGACATTGAAATTCAGTAATAAAAAAAAAACCAGAAAATCAAATAACAAAAACTCCATGAAAATTAAATGTAAACTAAACGAGTATTTCATATTAATAAAAAAGAGATCATTTTGTTGGTTTTACAAAAGGTAAAACAAAAACAAAAAATGAAAACAAACAAATTGAATATTTCGACACAGACCTGGCTTTAATGGACACAACTTTTCCACCGACCGGCATATTTTCCTTAACATAAATTGGCCCATAAACGGTATCATCCCAAACAGGTGGATTGTTGGCCCTATCAACAACATCAATTTGTACCTCAACGGTACGTGACAGCGGCGGATATCCCTTATCTTGTGCCATTGCTTCCAATTTATAGGTTTCCCGCTGTTTTGTAATTTTTATTTTTTTTCAAAATTCATTTTTTTTTCGTGATACATTCATAATTAAATATGACCAAAACACCGGTATAAATGTTGTGGAATTCCAGTAAAACCATCAACACCGCACATTTGAATCACATCATTCATTTTTTAGTTGGTGTTATGTTGCGGTTTACGGTAACGTCATTTAAAATAACATTAAACATGTTGTTGTTTCAATGTATTTTAATTACCCACCAAAATATCGGTTAATGGGTTTTTATGTATTTCATAGGCACCACCACATACGACATATAAATTCCACATTAATGATTCGTTTTATATTTTCATTTCAATTTTAATTTTTCGTTGATTTGTGTTGATTATTTTGGCGCCGGAATGCAAAAAACAAATTTACAAATTTTTTTGTTGAATTGTATTCTTATTAAAATTTTTATAAAGGAAAAAAAGGTAGTGAATTATTCTTATTCAAATGTATAAAAAACGGAAAATATTTAACTAAAAACTTTCATTTACATCACTAATGACTAAAACCATAAGAATTTTCTTTTACAAAAAACAACAAATTATGATTTTTCATTTAATTTTTCCTCATTTGATATTACACAATTGGGAAAAAAAAAAAGAAAACCTCAACAAAAGACAAATATTTCACCTACAGAATTTTAGTGTCTTTGACCAAAACTCTTCACCAAAAATTAAAAGAATAAAAACAGTACCAGACGATTAACAAAAAGAAGGAGGTGGATTTACACTCATTAAATTTCGCTTAATCACACAACTAACCAAAAATAAAATATCCATTTCCTTTTTCTATAATAAAAACAAGAACTGTAGCCGGTTAAATTGGAGTCAAAACAAAATAATTCTGGATACTTAGCGTTTTTCTATTAAAAATTTCATTTTGTTGTTACTTATGTTCTGGTAACGAATACAAAGAAAATGATTAAAAATAAAATTTTGATAGCTTATAATTAAGGGCAACTAATTCATTTAACATTTTCTAGCGTTTTTTCTTTTATATGCAATTAATAGCGTATAATAGCAGGTTGGTTTTTGGTATTTTATGTTGTTTTTATAACGTCGTTTTTCTTAATACTTTCACGAATAAAAACGTTATTAATTAAAATGTACGAAAGAAATTCGCAGTCATCGTTTGGTAATGCAGTAAATTATAAAAAGAAATTAGTTAATTCAATATGAATGCATTTGATTGCAATTCAACATGAATTTTTTCATAAAGAGTAATCAAGTGTTTAATAAAGAGTAACTCAATGTGATGATGAATTACAATTATGGACAAACAACCTTGTTCAGGACAGTTTAATACAATTGGTAACAAATTGTTTCCAATAAAAAAAAAAGAAAATTGTTAGTACAAATGTGTCCCGACTACATTCGGATTAGCAGAGACACACAGTTTTAGCTACTCACCGTGATAGCGCCAGCAACGCTAAAGATTTTATTTAACAATTCACATAAGCAAATTTACAAGAAATTCTCTTGTAATTCTTCACAAGATAATCGAAGTGCTTAAGTTGAATTTATGAGAATTTAAATTGGCACTGATCAGCCAATTATCTTAATTAATTTACAGAGGTAGAGAGACAGTGTGTTTGGTTGTTATTTTCTATAGTTATTATACCCACCTTGCTTTAATAGACGTTACTACCGTTCCAACGGTTACATTTTCTTTTATATAAGTTGGCCCATAAATACTTTTATCCCAAATGGGTGGTTTATTGTTCCTGTCGACAACATCTAATTCAACTTCTACATCAGCATATGAGGGTGGTATACCTTTATCAGACGCACGTACTCTTAGACGATATTTTTCACGCTGTAAATCATAACAGCCCAAGTCAACCAATGTGATAATCGACGATTGGCGGTTTATTGTAATTTATTTTATTTTTTGCATATTTAAAATCGTTATTTGTTTTTAATACATTTGTTTTGTATTAATTCCGATTTTATTTTTTTTTTATATTTTGTTGTTGTCACAAAAAAAAAAGAAAAAAAAAATGAAAAAAGAATATTAAAATCATAAATATAAATTGGTATAAGATATAAATATTATTAAAGAGAAAATAATAAACATTAAGATCAATAAAATACAATTAAAATAATAAAACATAAAAGAATAATGTTAAGGAATTTTATACAAGGAAAAGTGTATGACAGTATGCTGCCTACGATTAAGGTACTTCAAAGTTCGGATAATAATACTTGTTAAGATGTGGAACTTACAATTAAATAAATAAAACTTTCACTTTGATACACAAAATATAAAATCCCAAACAAAAAAAGGAACAACACAACAAATACAATATTATGAAGAGACAATTTTAAGATAAATATCAAAAACATAAGAGATTCATAAGAGTTTAACAACTATAAACTACATGTTGATGATGATTAACGTAAACTAATTAAACTTTTAAACACAAGAAATGATAAAATGAGACAAACTAATTTGAATTAAATTTCAACCCAAAAAAAAACAAATGGAAAACTATAACGTCTTACTCCCACAAAAACTACCTCAAGAGACAACAAATTATAATAAAAATAATTTACACCTGATGTTATGCACCTTTGATAAATTGAATAAAAAAAAATAATTAACTGTACAAAACTTAAGAAAAGTTCTAAAACCGAATTTCAAAGAAAATTTGAAATTTCCTTGAAAAAATATTTATCTCCAAAGAAAACTGTTGATATGTGAAAATACTCTAGAGAAATTCAAAACTTAAATTCCTTTATCATTAAACAATAAGAAATATAATTTTTTTTTCTGTAACGTCGAACCCATACAGCAATCATATTTGGCTACCACAGAATCAGCAATCATCTTTCACTTCCAATTCGAATTTGAATTTTATCATTAAGAATTTTTATCGCGTTCTATTTACAATATTTACAAATGTTTCTTTTATATTAAATAATTAATTCCAATGCCTATTTGCCACTAAATAAAAAAACTTATTAACTGGCGTAATATGATTGAGAATCAATTTATGCTACTTACAGGGTAGCATCCCTTATCGAATTGTGTCAGTAATTTTTCATTTTATATAAATCACAGACGAGACACACAGATCATATCACGAAAGAAAAATAAAAACATTGAAATTGATTAATCTATTTTGATTGCTTTTTTAATGTTGTCACGTTGTCTTAATAATTTTCTCATAATACCTAAATCTCTTAAATACTAAAAATTTTTCATAAGAAACTGTTTTTTCTTAATTAAATGAAACATAAACTAAAATTGGTGCAGTTTAAATAATAATGTTACTTAAATATTTATACAAATAAAGTCTACGAAACATAAAAAACTCAATCATAAAGTAAAAACACAATCATTCATAAAATTCAATTATAATATGAGAAAATAAATTGTTTAGAGAAACATAAAAACCTTTTCGATAATTTATCAACGAATAACAACAAATATTATGAAATCTTATGGCAACATAAGAACCCAAAAATGACGATGACATTGAGACACATGCAATTATAAATATCAGAAAATCATAAATCCATTCCATTTAAAAATTTAATTGAGAAATAATTCGTTTCACTACAAATTAGAATCCATAAATGATAAATGACAGCTAAAAGATTGTGAATTACAGTGAAAGATAGAGAAGGATCGTAAAAAGGATTTTGTTCATTTTCTGAACCAAAAAAATTAATCTTTTTAAAATGGTTTCGGTTATTAATTTCCTTACTTGATAATTTAAGGATTTCTTATTTTCTTTTTATTTCAATGGGAATTCCATTTGATTTTTTATGAACCAAAATAACACAAAAACGGAAAAAAAAGAATATAACCAAGTATCAAATCAAACGAAACAAAAATATTTGTTTATTTCGATTTTTTGTTTTTTTTTTGTTAAAACCAAATTGAACAAAATACAATTTCATTTATATTTTCAGATTCAACATAACAAAAATTAACAAGAAATATGTATATTTGTATTTAAAAAAAAAAATTGAAGAAATTACTGTTATGTTTTCAAATTCAAATTTACCGCCATTTTCATACGTTGATTTATATTCAAATTATTAAATTGGTCGACCCATAAAAATCCATTAAATATGATCGATTTTACATATTTATAAGATCATATTCATTTACTTTGTAGTTTCATTGCAAATTACGATTTGAACAAAAAAAAAAAAACGTTATTGTCTTGATGAAAACACTATACACAAAAAACCATGTTGCATTTAAAATTCATCCAACTGTGATCAAATTCTTTCAATAATTAACTTTTATCGAACAAAATTTCATGTTGGGCTTTTCATAACATACCACATATCACTTTTATGTAAATATTCAAAAATAATATTCATTACATCCAAAAACCAAACGCATTTTTCCGATAATGATTTTCATCTTGATGGAATTCTCATAGGAATGTAATAAAATATTCATCAAAATAATGAGAAATTCCATCATAATATAAATATAGTTGTGCTGCTGCTATATCTTATACAAAATACACAAAAACCAAACCTGTAAAAATGTTAATTATCAAAAATATTCTTAAGTGCTAAAAGTGACAGAGAACAACTCAAAAATTAATTGTGTCCTGTACCACACCTGATCCCAAAATGGAATTTTAACCGAAAACCAAAGTATCTCATTAAAAATAATTTATCAAATCGATAGACTCAACAAAACAACAAAAGTATTCAGTCAATCGTTACAAAAATACAAATCAATGAGACCTCATCAACATAGAAAACCAAATTCAAAGTCAATTTGTGTCTATAGTCTCATCCTCACAAAATCTCTCAAATAAAATGTTACAAAGAGAATTACAATGAGTTACATGAGGTGTGAAAAATATTTTGTTTTTGTTTAAGGAAAATCACTTTTCCATATTATTCCATTGTCATTACTCATTGGTTTCTACCAATTTAGAAAATTCAGACAATTTCGAATAATATTTCAAGTGTTTTATTAAAATATTGCAAGGTTGTGCGCTTATTATTTTAGTTAATTTTAAATTAATAAAGAACGTAAGAACGATATATTAAAACACAATGATAAATCAGTGCCCTTAATTATAATTAAGAATTAATCAAATCACATATTCATTATAGAATTACTTATAATTGGTGAACGCTAATCGACACCGTATCTTATATTCATTTAAAATCATTTTAAAATGAAATTAACAAATTAAAATCAGTGCCATATATCACAGAATTTATCTTATAGACAGAGAATAATAAAAGGTAATTCAAACAAATAAAAAAACGACACCCTAATTATTAGCTAAACCTCAATTTTCTTTCTTATTTACCATCAGAAGGTAGAGATTATCTCTAATTAATTAAAGAAACAAAAAACATTAAAATAAAAAGTAACTGATTTGCAAATGAAAATAATTGTGCTGTTAAAACGGAATAAAGAAGCCACCTACTTTAAGAGCAGAAACAATAAGATTTCATGTATGCCTCTTTGGATTAAATTAAATCCATTAGAGATCTGCATCAGTTCATAATTTAATTCATTTGAAATCTCTTGAATGCTTTCGATTCTTCTTCTTTTCATGTGATCTGTTTCATAACCATCTTCTACATAGTGAATCACCTTCCTAATATGAGACACGTTTTCTTGTCTCACATACAATTTCATTAAACATTTTTTTTTTCTGCGGCAGCCATTTAATTATATTCAATTCTAATGAAATCAATTCCAATATTTCATAAAAACTAGAGGAAACATATCATTCATTCCAAGTAGATTCATACAATTCCCAAACAATAAAATCATCACATTCAAGCACACCTTAACTCAATGGTCCCTAATTCCGATTCAACTTGACGAAAACAATTAATATGAACCCCTAAAAATTATATAGAAAACACACCCTAAGACAAATTGAAACGATAGTTCCTTATTCTCGGTTACAGTTAAATCCTTAAATTAAAGGAAATTTCAATTGCACACAAACATTCATTCACCTTCTTCCATACCAAATATTCAACAAATTTTTCTTTACGGTTATAAAATGAAATAAAAATGGAAAGAAAATTTTCTATAATATAAAAGACACTCTTCTAATAATTTGTGAAATGATTTAAAGAGTCCTAAAAAATATATATTATTTGTGTATTTCCCTCAACAAATAAGTTAAACGGATAGAAAATTAATAAGAAAAATTATTAATCAAAACGTTGGTACTCACGTCTAGTGGTTTCTTAAGTACAATCCAACCAGATTCCGGTTGTATTTCAAAGTATTCCAAATCATGTTTATTATATGGTGCACTTAGACTGTATACAATAGCTCCATTGTTATCAGCGTCTTCATCTGATGCAGATACACGTAAAATATTTGTACCAATGCTCGCATCTTGTTTCACATTCTCAACATATTTCTGTAATCCAAAATATTGATGAAACATCAAAGCATTATATAAATCGTGATATCTCGTAATTGAATGGTACCTGACGGTCAAATAACGGTGGATTATCATTCACATCGGTTATTTCAACAGTAAACGAACAGACACCCTCTAAACTGGGCTCACCCTGATCGGTGGCTTTCACTGTCACCGATACAAATTTACCATCATCGCCTTCACGATCAAACACCTTATTCGTTGACACATCACCAGTTTCTTCATCGACTGTAAATTTCGTTCCCTTCTGATTCGGTTGCTGTACAATTGAATATTTCACCTAAAAAAAAAAAAATCAATATCCAATTTAAGGTAACCATCAACTAAATTAAACTCAATTGAAAATTACCTGTCCATTGACACCCTTATCTTCATCGGTTGCTTGCACTTTAATAACAGGACTACCGTTTGGTGCGCCTTCCTCCACCTTCGGATAGTAAGTGCCACAATCTTTAAACACCGGCTTATTATCGTTTACATCTGTTATAAAGACAACAACTACAGCCGTTGATGTATGAATCGTTTGATCACCATTCACACAACATGATCCATCATCCATAGCAGTTACATTCAATTCATATTTATCACGATCCAATGATATTGCTTTACTATGTAATCGAATGACACCGGTGATGTCTTCAATAACAAATTGTCCGCTACTGGTGCCACCACCAACAAAACCAAAACGTACATTATCACCATCTTTATCAGAAGCAACAACCGTTGTGACCAATGTATTTGGTCCAGCATTTTCATCCACATTTGGTGTATACACTTGTTGTGAAAATTTTGGTTCTTCATCGTTCTTATTTTTCGTATAAACACGTACCGTAGCGGTACCAGTTTTTGATGGTTCACCTTTATCTTTAGCAGTAACAACAAATTCATAATAAGCATTATTGTTGTCAGCATCCAATTGTTTGTTATTGATAATAATTCCATTTGAATCAACAGCAAAATGATCGTCTGATACCAAATATTCAATTTCAGCATTTGCACCTGAATCAGAATCCATTGCTTTCACCTTTAATATACTGGTGCCCAATGGTATATCTTCATCTACATTGTGCGCTTGATAATCGGGTAGTTCAAATTTTGGTGCATTGTCATTTACATCCGTAACACGAATGGTTAACTAAAATTGAAAAATGATAAACGTTTAATACGAATCAATTCATAAACTGACAGTTAATTTGATTACCTCAACGGATGTTGAAAATCCACCAGAGTCTTCTGTTGCTGTTACGACCAATGAATAGACATGCGGTTGCCGTAGATCTTCAAAATCTAATTCTTTTGCCAATTTTACAATACCCGATGTTGGTCCAATGTTAAATGTACCAGCTCCTTGTCCTTGTGCTTTTAACGTATAACGTATTTCACGGTCAGCAAATGATTTAGCTTTCACTGATATTATGCTGAAATTATTCAAACAAAAAGGGTGAATCAATTGAATTAAGCTTATTGAATAACTGATAATATTAAATTATCATATTTGGCTGCACTTAATTGAAAAATTCAATGAAAACTTTTTGATTGATTTATGTCGATAGTAAATCTCCATAGATTTTCATTCCGAATTCTTGGTAAATTCAATTTTCTCCGTACAATTCAATCCATCAGTAAATTAAATTCAATTGAAATCATTTAAGCAAAAATTAATTTCTCAGAGATATGCAAACATTGATTCATTTGAATATCGTTGATGGATTTTATGGAATCCGGGTTTTATAAATGCATTTCTGTGATTTGAATAAGTTCAATGCAATATTGCCATTACTTACTCAGAATCCTTTTTCTGATTTTCTGGTATTTCAGCCTCATAACTTGGCATGTAAAATTGTGGTGCACGTTTACCACCAACAATTGATAATCGTTCTTCGGGTGTACTTTGGAATCGTCTATCATCTACTTTGCCATTTTGATCTTCTGCCTTCACGTACAGCACATATTCCATGTCCAATTGAAATAAGTCAGTTCCACGGGTACGTACAACACCAGACCTTTCATCCACTTCAAATCTAAAATATAATGAAACGAATGTAATCACATCAACGTTTTAGTTCATTCTATTTCACTGTATACATATTCTTTAAGGATATAATAAGTACAGATAATCTGTTCTATCTGGGATATTTGATTCATTTTATCTCTTCAAATATCACAGTAAAAATAAAAAGGATAATTTCAGTATATTTACCTGCCACCGGTACGGTCACGAACAATAAAATAATGAATATTATGGTCGGTATCTGGATCACGTGCTTGTAATGTAAAAACAGGTGTATTTGGTGGAGCATTTAATTGTACAACCGCTTGCATTGGTAATGGACGATTTATAAAATACGGTGGTTCATCGTTTACGTCCTTTACATGAATTATAACACGCTGATTATCCGTATCTATTTTGGGTAGTAAATGAAAATAATAATAAAACAAGCACCGATTAGTATTCTCTTTAGAGATTTTCATACAAAATTGAATTTATTAAAGGAAATCCATTCCAGTTATACTTACATTTTAATCCAGCTGTTCAGTATAAGTCAAACGATAGCATTGATTCAACCATGAAATATAGAAATATTACAGAGTATTAATAAAAGAGGAAAACTCCAATGTTTTATGCAAATATAATCCTAATATTTATGAAACTACACATTATCAACTCATAACCAGCTCATGTTTCAATACGTCATGATTTGGATTTTATACAAGAACTTTTAAACAAGTAACGAACAAAAAAGTGAAAAAGAAACACATTCATTTCAATAGAATTGACAGTGAATGTAATCTCAGTAAAACATGTTTGCATATAAATCAGTGAATCATATTCATTTTATGGTCAAAATGATTCCATATTCTTTATATCAATCAAGGATTCTTTAAAAAAGAAAAAACCAAAATAAAAGTTCCTGTTTTCGTTTTCCTGTATCTATCAGCTTTTTGTTTCCATTATTCAAAATTCTTCTCATATACGGAATATGATAAACAAATCGCATAATAAGAAATTGAATGCAGAAAACAATGTTTGACGCGAAAATTGGAAATTTTCTATTCACATAAAACACTATTAGCATACACAATACAGTTTACATTGTGAATCACATTGTCTTTGAACAAAATCCACACAATTGAGTAGCATAGTGTAAGACTGATGATATGTATGTAGCATTAGAATTAAATGTAATACTGCATCAACACTGTTTTTATCCAGTACATTGTAATAACATGATTATGTAAATAACAAAGTCAAATAAGATGGGTCCTTTCTTTTGGATTACATTTTAAGACTCTCGTGATCAAAACAGAAATTCTCGTTTTTTTGATTCTCATTTTTTTTTTTTTACATAAACGTTGGGGTGGTAACCACTTAAACTGATCAACCCCCTGAAGAAATAGTTAGAATTTTTTGATTTCATTTTCAATAGAATTTCTTTTATTCAAGTTACTTAATAAACAAGTCAACCATTACATGATGAGTGTAATAAGACTCTTGGTGTAATCCCAATATATCATACAATTTATCATGTGCGGTTGTTAAGGCCCCTGAGCATATCAAGTAATCAAGTTTTAATGAGACATTAAAGTATCGGTACTAAAACCGAATGGATTAGTGATCAATGAATTTCTTTGTATTGAAAATATAATTAAGATTCTTTTTCCATTTGCTTCATTCATTCTACTGTGCGAGGAAATGCATACGAATCAAAAGAATCCGTAACGTGTGGTAACTAATAAAAATGAAATTGATTTTTTCTTTTGATTCATTTTGGTTAAATTACCAATCAAATGAGTGTTCTTGGGGGTGCAACATAAACTTTATTTGAGGGCAAATAAAAATTTTTACGCAGTGATATTGGTAATGATGGACATTGTTTTGATGGATATATGATTGAAATTTCATTTATACTTCTTGTTATTTCGTTATGTTTAATGATACACCAAAGGGCGTGGTACATGACAAGAAAACTTTTATCATCACATATTGATGAAATAGTTTTTCTCATTTTCCGATGAATTGTAAGAAAGTTTTCTCTGTTTTTTTTTTTCCTTATTCTAAATGAATCTTCTGTATGTGATCAGACCATTGAAATGAGTTCAATACAGTTTTCTTTTCGTTTTATTAAAGGCAAATACATAATTCATAGTTGGAATGTTCTTCTTTTTATTTTTTTTTGGAAAATGCAACCAATCGAATACGAATTTTATCTAAAATTCAAACTATCAGCTATGAACAGTGAAAAATTTTTATGTTCCATTAGGAATTAAATATTTCATTGGTTACTTTTCTTTATATAAATGTTTTTCTAATGATATTCTTGTCGATTTCATTCTACTGAATGTTGGAGAAAAAACTAACAACGAAACAGGAAAACGACAATGCTTAAGTCTCTAGTGTGCTGTTACTCTCAATTCCCACAAATGGGACAAATGCAGTTAGTTGTTGTTCGATATTTGCTAAAGTGTATCACTACGATCTTATTGCAATTATTTTACAATTTTGTTTTTCACTGATAATTTATATATTAAAGGGAATGAATTGAATAACAAATAAAAACTATTAGTTTGGTATCAGTTAACTGTTGTACGGTTGGGAAAACACGATCAATTGTAAATTACCATCAAACAATATGACCGGAACTAAGAAATGTTTTTTTTTGTCGTAATTCAAATAAAAAAAAAAAAGAAAATGTTTCAATTGGGAAATTGGATTGTTTAAATTCTCTTTGACTTTTTTTTATCGGGAAAATTCAATTTAGCATTTGAACCACACAAATGGAATTCCCAAACCAAAATAGTGAAATTATTTCACCAAAATCAAGATATTCCCTTTGAATAATTCAAGATTGATTTCAATCAATTTTTGAAACATTTCTGATTGCAATCGAAGCACTTTAATTCAACGAATTCAATTTATGACGAGAATATAAAAAAATTTCAAACGTAGGGATTCATTGCAGTATGTTAACAACTAAATGAAGACTTAATAAAAATTGTAATGCAATCACGTGTAACTTTATCATCTATCTTACCTCTATGGTACCAACATAAATGAAATCAATTTATTGGCAAATATCACTAAATTGAATATTATAACGATAAAATTGTATTTGACATCAAAATAAAACGGAAGTTGTTTCTATCCTCACACCACTTGCCAAATAATCAAATGATTGACATGAGCTTTCATTCAGTAACAATCATCAATAAAGATAATCAGGCATTATATGGTATCGTATACAATAAGAAAAACCGTTTGTTAAGCTAAATCATACTCATGCACTCTCTGTGTAATATACAAAGTGAAATCAGACAATTATTTCCTTTAGTTCATTTCAATGTTGGTTAGCAATTCTCTTCCCCATATCTGTTTTTATACTGACAATAATTACTTTTGTTTCCTTTTCAAGTTTCTTTTACTAAAAATCGGAACTGCAAAATTGGCAGAATCATTTGAATCACATAACCGTTGTTGCGGACAAACTGGATTAGTTTAAATGAATTGGGGGGGAACCAAACAAATTCGATAAGAATGAAGAAAAAAAAAACAGAGAAAATGAGATTTCATCTTTCAATGATAAAATTGATCTTATGGTTTTGGCAATAGTTCGATTAAGAGCAATCCTCTCTGATCAGTCTCGTCTTTTCATCTTATTGTAGTGTTTGTTCAATTCTTGTTCTGTTATCAACGTTACTTTCAATTTGAAGACGAAAGTACAAGTAGAAAAAAAAACATTTCTTTTTCATTTTATTCGTTATGATAACAATGGAATCAATTCAAATTCTGAATTTTCGATCTCCACATAGAACCCAAAATGAATTAATGCTTTCTGTACTTGACAACAATGGAATTTTTTGCGAATAATCAATGAAACTGTATGGCCATAGAGTAAAAGGAAATATTTGTCATGATAATGAATAAGGAAAAGTGGTTGTCTCACAAGTTAAAGAAAACATTCATGGAATTCTGTCTGTGTTACCAGTTTACTTTTTTCTTGTTATCTCTGTTTTCGTTGAATTTTAAATCTTTTTGTGACGGCAATTGCGTTGGTGGACAATGTAAATCCTTTTCAGTTACATGACAGCAAAACGGGAATATTTGTATGTTGTTTTTTTATTCAGTGAGATAACAAATTGAAATTAAAACAACCGTCATTTAAGCTGTGTGATCAGAGAATCCCTATTTATTTTGTTTGCATAAAAGGAAAACTCCGGGAACAGTAATTTGAACTTGGGGAAAAACTCGTTCCGGTTAACCACAGGATCTATTGTTAATCCTCATGATTTGTTCTACTCTTGTTTTCACAATTGGATTTTCATGAAAAATTTGTATAAAAATGAAACTTTCTCATTGATGGAAAAAAGACTACCAGTGAAAGGTTTAAAGAAGTTTTTAATGGAAACCAGAAAGAATGAATAATTGTGATGACTTGGCATAGAGCATAGCATATGGATAGTTGTCTGGATTATGCAGATACGAAAACTAAGAGTCAATAGTTAATCAATTAAAATAATGGAAATATGTTTCACAATAATTTTCTATTGACTCTTTTAGGGGTTTCAAAACTAATTAAAATGAAAAAGTTTATTAACGTCACATAAAAAACAATGAAAACCTGTAATTGTTATTAACGTTGGAATTGATAACATTCATTTTATAGTCTTTCTGTTAAATGATGATATTGAATTTTATAAAATCCATGGAAAACGATTGATGCATTTCCTTTGATAAAAACCAATAGAAATTAACCGAAAAACACCATCAGTTATGAATTGTTTATGTCTGCACGGGCGTTGTTCAGTTATACAATATTTGTGTTACAATATGATTCAGTTTATTCGAAATACATTCCATATAGAATATAAACACATCTATCGTTTATGGATCACACTGTAAATCGTATCATTGGATTAAAATTGAACTAAAAATTCATTAGAACTCCCTCTATCTATTTCATGTTTATAAATCATGAAATTTAATTTATGAAATAACACAGAATCCCATTGTGGCATACATAACTTGACTCGTTGAATGATTTTATTATCATAAATAATTGAATATCGATTCGGATATCATAAAATACTTGTATTCCAGTTCACTTAATGGATACTAATAAAGATACACAATATTTTTCAATTGAGCCACAATTTAATTAGTTGATACTAAGGCATAAGTTCAAGTATAAAATACACTGTTTAATGGTATCTACCATGGTCATAATAGGAATATAGTTCTACTTATACGCTGTCTCAATATTATGATTGGCCTAATTGTTTAATATCACATCATTCTAACCAACATAAATATTTTACTTCTCATCACATAGAATCATGGTTTTTCATACAATAAACCGTAATTTATGTTTTGCTAAAAATATAAATCCTTGAATAGAAAATGAAGCTATCAATTGAATGGCATTTCCTCTCAAAATGAAAAATCCATTGTAGAAATTGCAATAATGTTGATGAGTCACCTTCCCCTCACTGATAACACTCACACATATTTGATTGATTAATTCCAACATCCGTTGATGATGAAAATGCTTATTTTCATTCAATTCCCCCTGACACATTTTGTGGTTAATTTCACCATAATTATAAGGGACAAACGATAATTATTTTGGACAGGATTTTCTATTCTTAATCTCAACACAAATGGTTCATTGAATTGTCCAGAGGTTTACATCAACTGACACGAAATTCTCTTTTTATTTTGGCTCGAATTTCTAATCCCAATAGAATTTTCTTTTTCCATCTCATGCACCAACATCAAATTTATGTTCAATTCATATCAATCGATACCAATCAAATTCAAATTTTTTGTTCAATGTTACACAAATTATTTACATTTGCACTTTTAGCATGACTAAATTTTCTATTTAACATTCCATTTTTCCCTATCGCTTAATTCTCTTTAGAGTCAGAGTAAACGAATTTGATAAAAAAAAAATCTTCGTGATATGAATTGATTTGGATTTAAGTAAAATGAAAAATGTTAAATACATTGGAAAATCTGTCAACATAATTGGCAAGTAAGATTTTGGTGTTTAATCAAACTGGAATAGTTTGAAATGACACGATTAACAGAACTTTCTTCCTAACTTTCATATCGTTTGAAGTCTAATTTTGTAGACATTTCTACATAAATAGTTACGGTGAAGGCTTCATTAGCAATTGAATCCTTATGTTTTGGTTGACTGCATCTTAATCCCATATTGGACATTGGATAGTGGTCCGCAATTATGGATTTCGAATGGACTTTCACTATCATCTATTGTTACAATGTTCACTTGTCCATAGGCTATTTTACTATTTACCGTTCAATGATCCCTAAGTAAAAATGAAATGAAAATTTACGGTTTTATTTGTTACGGGATGATGATGGTGCCGTCGTCTTTATTACAAATACCCTTGAATATCAACCCTCGTATTTAATACAAACACCAATAGATTTACTTAAATAATTCGGTACCCCGTGAATTTCTTTTTGCCAATTCCTTCAAATTTTTGTTCCATTTTTTTTTTCTATTCTTTCTTGTGTGCAAAATAAAGTAATATGTTGGATTGGAAAATCCATTCAACTGAAGACTACCTACGACGTTTGTTTACGAAAATTAAATTGCAAAGGGTGCTGTTTCCTCTGGAAGAAAGAAAACACGTCGCATATTCATTTTTTTTTGTTGTTGTGAGATCGATCACACGTGGAGTAAGAGAGAAAACAAGCATTATGCTCCTTCATCAATTGGTGTGAGATTTACATGAATTCATATTACATAGAGGGAACATACAGTAGACGTGTAACAAAATATTATTCACCGAAATATTATCGACTAAAAATCTGAATAAGAAAAACATGTTCATTTATCCCTGAATAGAAACCATTTATGGGTAGTATGTGATTCTGGGCGACACTCCATTATGATGGGAATTGAATGCATTCGTTGGGAGCTCCTTAAATAGCGTTGGTAATCATCATCATCAAAATACCGTCTACCAGCAACGAAGAATATGACGGAATAAAACATACAGAGAACAACAAAAATACTTCTTGTTACTATTGGCAACTGAGAATCTCATACCACACGGCTTAACCACCCAGATAAGTGGTGCTTACCGGGGAAATCTAGACAGGTACTTCATTGCCGCTATTGTATTCATGTCCAAGTGGTGAAAATAATAGAAGTGTATGGGAAAGAAAAAAAAATGAAATCATAGAACGAATACAAAATCGAATCATTGGTTGATGTATGTGCAGAAAAACGATAGAAACTCAACGAATACTTTAAATGGCGTTGAATAAACGAAAGAAATTGAAAGTCTGTTTTTTTATTCGGTAATCAGAGTTCTTTCGATATTATTCTCTGTTTTTTTTTTCCTTTACTATCACTGGGTGTCCATTTGAAATCAGCCACCACCCTCCAATTGTTTACATTCAATGATTTATTTAAAATAACAATCACTCGACACTGATGGTATTATTATGATGATAAATCAAAAACCGATCAGAATCACAAGCCAATAAAATAAAGTTCGTAATTTTTGGGAATAAAAATTTTCTATCGATTTCTTGGAAATGTTATAGAATAGGACAAACCAAATAGAGAAACCATTTTGATGTATTACAATAGAATCGATTTTATCTGTCAATTGATTGGATACACAATTTGATTTTCACTTCATCTTATTCATTGTTCATGTTGAATAATTCTAATTTGAACTTTTTAGTGAGGAAGTGATATTAAGGTACTTCTGTTTTTGAAAAGTTTAAATGCCAAATGAGACTTTCATGTTTGAATTGAACTTATTGACGTAATCAATGAAATTAATTTATATTTATACTGATGGACTCATATGGTTATAAATCTCATAATGTTTATATACAAAAAAAAACAAAATCAATGGACACGCATACATGATAAATGGTAATACAAAACCATTTTTTATATGTAAATCCGATTAATATTCCATTCATTTATGATTAAGAAATTACTATTTAATCAATTGGAATTCATATTGTGTTGAATTTAATTATCATTAAGGACCAATTATTTATTATGGTTTACCAACTATTCATTCAGTTAAATCATTTTTCTTTATGTTGAAAACTTTTAGTCACCATTCAGCTGATGAAAATCATATTGAACTAGTCCATATTGAAAAACTACAACAATTCAAATAGAAAAAAAAATTCAAGAGAAAAACGAAATACTTAATTGCGGTAATTTCTTTGTTTTATATCTTCATATCAAACTCTATATATTCTGATTAACAGGCACGCAATTCCTTAAACATAAGAAAAAGTCTTTGTGGCATTAACGATGTGCTTCAACAATTTTACCTTTTACGAAGAATTTTAATGAATTAAAGTATTCTATTGGGTTTCACTATCTCGTGGCCATAAAGGCAGACAAACTTTCATTTAAATCATGGCAAATGAGAAGGAGAGGAAAATGGCAATCACCTAAAATATAGAAAAAAAAATAACAAACTTTTCTTCTTCAAGAGAGTTTTCCTTATAAACTTAATCATCTTATGGGTTCACCGGACCCACCTGTGTATCCAGTATGTTATGTTACGATACAACAATATTTACTTATATATTGAATAGAATCATCATGTTTAATGGTATCATATTATTTATCCAACTAGACCGTTTGTATTTTCAATGAAAACTCAAATGAACTGATATAGCACAATATCAGTACACTCCTTAACCATTCAGAGTTTTGGTATTTCTATTATTTGATTTATGTTAACTATCCCCCCTTCGTTCGATATGGCTGCCAAGGAACAACTAAATTTACTAATTTGTTGAAAAATAACTGTAACAGGGTGAAACATCCGCCACCCCCTTACAAGTTGAAATGAAGGAGCTCAGTTGGATAACTGTTTTCCAGTAAATAGGAAAACGTTGAACAATGTTATTCCATTGCATAATTAATATTAATTTTAATTAATTGCTATTATTGTTTTATCAAAGTGGTTGCACATTCCACCACGATAACGATTTGGTTTTACTACAGTTGTTACTACTTGGTAATGGGTAACAGTCGTAAGTCAATGGGTCGTGCTATGCCAATGGTTGTATTGCATTATTTGGTTTTGTTACAAATCTGGCAAGGTGCACTATTTGCTGGCACAATATTAATGAATATAGCGTGAGAAATTTACAACATAAATTTGCATTATCAACATTTTTTTGTGTCCATAATACATGGAAAAAAAAAACTGAAATAGCAACTGAACAAAAACCATTGGCGAATAAATGAGTATATGAAATTGCAAGACATCATAGAAATTCATTTATGTGAAACAGAATATTAAACATGGAATTTTTGATACATAAAACCAAATATAATAAAAACTATTAATAATTTGCTAGACTGTTATTGGTTTTATTCCTTTTATTTTAACTGTGGATTTATGCAAAAAATACCAGAAAAATTATACGTTGCACTAACGGTTATGTATCGATAGTACTAAAGTGTTGTCATGAATGTTGTATTTTTGATATTCAATAAATGTCAGAAACAAAATGTTATAGAGAAAAACCTTAATAAAATCATTGGATTAAATACAATCATTGGATTAATATTGAACAGAATCATACGACTAATAGATAAAATGTAATCCAATTTGATCTAATAAAATTTATCAATGAATTTAAAATGTCTCACGGTTATGGGAACTGATTACATTAAACAATTTTTTTTATTTTCATGAACTTGCAATGAATTACAATTTTAAAATTAATGGAAAATGCATTAATGTTTTAACTGCAAATAACAAATTAAATAAACTAAAGTTTGTTTGTATTTATCATTTGATTTCACTACGTAATGAAATTAAAATGTTACAAATTGGTTATTTTCAACTGAATCAGATTGAATGTTATATAAACCAAACTATTGTATGTAATCAAATACGAATAGTTTAAAACATTTCAGATTATGAATCTAGAGTAAAACACTAATAGCAAACACTACCATCGTAATGATCACACCTTATTAATTTAATTGATCGCAAAGGTGAGTAATATTTATTACTACCATTGTATAATTTAATGTTATTATCCCATTTTGTACATTTTCATTTTCTTGACGGTAACTCTCATTTGATTTTATTACCAACCGATACCCGGTGTTTTAATAAAAACTGAATAAAGGTCGTTGTTAATATCAACGTGAATTAAGAAATGGTAAAAGAATCGTGAAGTAATAATCCGTTAACCATTTAACCGATATATTCTAGATGTAATGTTCAGTATATCAATTATTTTCATTCTTTTGATATGGTATTCTTCACCAATACGTAAAAGCATATCACGTTTTACCTTCATTAGAGATTCTCGCAATTCTATTACATTGGCTATGCAATATCCGCAAAAATAAATCGTTTTAATTTCATATCATGGGATTATATTGGATTGAATAAAAATAATTCGAATAACAAACTTGAATCTCATACAAAGATGTTCCATAGAGGTATCATCGCATCTTCTAGTGATACTTGCAATGTTTCTTTTGCTCATCGTCATTGCATATGTTTACAATTTTTTTCTTTTATTTAAAAGAATCACATTGAAAACATCATTGTACTTGAATTTTAATGTTATTTTCTTATTTGAAATGTTATAATCAAATTCATAGCTTATTCGTTATAATTTTGTTTTAGTTTTTCTCTCTTTTTGGGTTTTGATATATTGAAATCTTCTTCGTATTCCATGTCGAATTTGTTTAAAAACATATTGAAATATAGACAAGAAGAGTTTTATACTTAGTTGTTTGCCCACAGAAGAAAATCTTTTTACAAGTTTTAAACAATCTGTATACATTTATTAATACCAAAATGAAATAAACGAATGAAGAAAACAAAAAAAACAAAACAAAATCAAACATATTGGTATTGAGAGTTGGGAGTCGTGAGAAAACACTGACAGAGTTCATTCATATCGTTGTAGATCAATAAATGTTGTATTGGGAATCTGTACAATTGGCTGTAGTGAGCCATCATTTCTTGTCTTAATCTTTTATTTTTCGTGGCGCGGGATTTCTAACGTGGATCCAACAGCAGCCAAAACTTTGATTATAACAAAACGGTTTTGCAAGTACCATCTATCTACCAATTTAATATGGGAATTATAATAATCATTTCAACGCTATTTATTGTAGAAAATATCATTAAGTTTTACTCGAATCAATTTTCTTTCTTATTCTTTTATATTCTTTTACAATGAACGATTTTAATGATATTCTTTCAAACATATTTTATACATAATTAAATCAATAAATAATTTAATGGTATTATACATTTTTTTTTTTTATAATTTTCTTATAAAAGAATACCGAAACAGCCAATATTAAAATCTTTACAGTTAGTTACACTCCGGTAGTCGAAGGTATCAATATGTATTTTAGTGAACATCACAGCCTCAACAATATGGGTACATGGAACACATGTAGAACAAGAACATTTAAAAGTAACATCGTTTATGAGTATTTTGGTAATTCAGTTGGGATATTCATCCAAAATATAAAAAACAATTGACAGAGAACGGTCGCTCTCCGAAAACATTTAAATCCTTAACGACTTCTGCTTCAATTTATTACTTTATTCACAATTGAGGCCGAAAACTTCGGCTTTTTCATACAATTTGGGTGAACGCTAAAATCACGTTACTTCACTGAACTAACTAAGATTCCATACAAATTACAATAGCAATGAGCCAAAGTAATTAGCAATTGGACAAAGAAATCCAACAATTGTTGAAATATATATGAAAAAATGTGTGGAGCCAACAAGGAACGAACCTGCGACTATCCGAATCATATCGCATATTAAATCATACTGTTACAATCCGTTTACCAACAGTACCATGCAAGCGTTCTCAACATAAATCTATTTATTATATAAAGATTCTAGCGGCACCGACATGTTATATATTAGGGATTAGAATCGACACAGGTCGAACCAGCGTGTTCAATATTTATTATANTGCGACTATCCGAATCATATCGCATATTAAATCATACT
>JXOR01000443.1:0-16967 GCA_001014335.1 Coboldia fuscipes
GCTTCGTGTCGGTGTACCACTTTGCATTAGTGTTAGTGATTTTCAACCAATACTAAGAAAATTAAAGGAAAATTTCTGAAAAACCAAAAGTTCCAAAATTGTTGTTGTAATCATTGCTTCGTGTCGGTGTACCAGTTTGCATTAGTATTAGTGATTTTCATCCAATACTAAGGAAATTAAAAGAAAATTGCTGAAAAACCAAAAGTTCCAAAATTGTTGTTGTAATCCTAGTTGCGTATCCGTGTACTTAATGCACTAGTATTGGTGAAAAAGAATTTTTGAAACTTTCGAATTTGCAGAACATTCTCTTTTTTAGTTTACTTTCTCAAATTGGGAGTACTTGCCTCCTGATGTTATGTTCGCCTGTTACAATCACCAAGAAAATTTAAAGAAATTTTCAGTTTTCCAAAAAAATTTCCACTGAATCGGAAAAATTGGAACAGGCGAACATAAGAACAGGAGGCAATATCCTTCTGAGAGAATTTAAAAAATTGAACTTTTGAAAATTCGGATTTCAATAATCATAGTAAGTGAACTCTGAAACACTCTCCAAAACCTAGAAAAACAATGATTGCTTAACATCAGCACACCTGTTTGGAAATTTATTACATATTCACTGCATCTTATTAGCCATGTTAAAGTATTTTGTTTTCTTCAATTTAATCCATTTCATCATAACAACTATAAATCTTAAATGTTGATAAAATGCATCAACGATAAGGAATTGCTTTTATGATTTCAGCGCACCCACATCTCTTAATAAAATCATTAGCCAATTTGGTTGTATGACGGTTGTCCTCACCTCGACACAAATTAACTTAAAAAAAAAATTAAAATAAATGGAATAAAACGAACATTTCTACATAATAAATTGAAGAGGATTAAAAATTTAATTTATTTATTTATTTTTTATTTCAAACTCTAAAATATATGATCATAATAATAAATGATTGGTTGGTTTATTGGTTACAATTTTCTTACTTTTATACTCATCATCCTTCTTTAATTCTTTTCTTCGCATTTCCCCAAACAACATTGAAATGAATAAGAAATGAGAACTCAAAACCAATAAAGAAAAAAAAAAAGTGATTTCGTATGGTTGTTTTGTTGTCTTAAAATTATTCGATGATAAACAGCCATGCATTTATTTGTGATTTTAACGTTATGAAAAAGAGAAAAAGAAAATGAATTGAATCCGCATTGAATGAAAATGAATTGTAATGCTCTGGGTCCCCAATGAAGTAAGAAAAAACGTATAAATTTATCATCAGTTTTAATCAAATTTATTTTGTGGTTATGATACTGAATGCCTTTTTCTCTTTGGTGCCGATTGGTTACAGTTTTTTTTCTACTTCCTTCATAAAGATTTAAAGTCATTTTTCACAGTATTACACGACGAATGATGGGTAGTATCAATTTCCGGCAGTAACCAACAATACACGGTGAATCTTCCTTATCATTTCGCGTGAATGCGGAAACAACATTCATCCAAAAAATCTAAATAAATGAAAAAGAGAGAGAGAAAGAGGAATAAAAAAACATTTTCAATTTATTATCAACGTATTTTGTGTACAGGGCCGTACACCTTTAATTTATTTTAATTTAAAATATTCTAGGTAACGTATACTTTCCTTGATAGAAAAACACTTCTGTATTGGTATGGTTTTTCCTCTTGATTTTCACTCTTATTAACCGTTTTTTGTTTTTTTTTTTGTTTTCCTATGTGTTCTTGAGGGAGGTGAACTTATTTCAATTCACAGAAAAATACATAAATTCATTCGCCACAAGAAAATTTAGTAGATTTTCACGTAACCCAATGAACCTCAATCTCAAGCAGCCGTCTGAAAATAGATAAGAAAATAAAAAGAAAATATTTTTTTTTAAAAAATTAATGTTATTTCATTACCACAGAATTGGGTATTCTCTCATCTTCTGATTTTAAACAAAAATTTGTTTTTTTTCTTCACATTTAAAATGACGAATTCTTGTATTTTCGTTTATAAAAATATTATTCTTCAATATTGATAAACGTTTCAGAGGATTCATGAATGTTATCAAATGATGGCATGCGAATTTAGGTGATGATGCTTATTTCTCCTCCCCCCCTCATGTTTCATGAAAGTTGAACAAATAAACTGTTTAATTCTTTTGAAAATTCCTACATGAAAAGACTAACGAGAGACTAAAAATGTAAAAAAAAAAACACACCGAAGAGTCAAATAAAAAATGCTTGCATCTGTTGTGATTTGTATAGCATTCATAAATTCAACTGCGCATTGCAATCTGGCCCCAAAGATTCTGTGGTGACGGTTGTATACGTTCACATAATCGGTTTTTTTTTTTTTTTACTTTTGGCTAAAGAAAAAAAAACAAAAAACCAAACAAAATGTGATCATTTGAATAACAACGAAAAGGAATGAACTCGCAAAGAAAAAAAAAAAATTTTAAAAGCAAAAAAATTAAATCATCCAAGGCGAATAACCGAATAATGTCATTTGAAGATTTTATTATTTTGTTCAAGTTCATTGTATTGTAAATTTTCAATTTCGATTTTAATGGTGAAACAAATATTTTCTATAACACACCTGGGGTACCACGGATTGCATTTAATATTTTCCTATTTACCGTGTACCTCTCGTATAATTCAATTTAGTAAAACTAGTCAACATAATTGATTGATTTAACCAAATGAATGAATTACAAAAATTAATTCAGAAAAAAAAAAATTGTTTCTAATTGAATTATACCAATCCGTTGATTAAATTACCATTTTATACGTAAAAAAAAAAAACCAAATCACGTTTCCTGTAATTTTATTATTAATTCGAATTTTCATCATTAATTTTAATTTTCAAAACTATTTTCTGTATATTAAAATAAATATGTTGTACACTAGCCCTAACCATTCCTATCTAATTGGAATAATTGATGATTAATAACTAATCAACTATACATTAATTTAAATGTGGTACATATTACCACTCACTGTGTATTAATAGCACATTGAAAAATTAATCATGATTAGTACAACCCATAAAGGAATTAATGTAAATAGGAAAACAAGTAAAATTCAATTTTGTTATTTTACCAATTGCAATAATTTCACGATGAAAAATCTATAAACGACATTGAATCATTATTATATTTTCATTTAATATTCCGTGTGTATTTTTTGAAATTCACAATATAAATGCAGTTGATTTAATTGGTAGTAAAATAATTTTCAATAGAGTACCCATTTTGAGACCCCACGGATTGAGTAATTGAACGTATAAATGCATTTGTTGTACAACAATAATAAAAGTTAAATAAATGGCCAAATCAAAATTCAAATGAATAAGAATGAATACAACAAAAGACTTGCCAATATGAATAGCATTGCCTATTTACTTCCCCATATGCACTGAGAGTAGTTACATGTAAATGGACTTAGGCAACAGTCAACGTTATTAATATTAAATGAAAATTCATGTTTTTCCTTCAAATTTGTTTGTATTTGTAACTTGGGTGTTTTCTTTACAAATTTTCATATTAAAAACAATAAATTGTAATTTTCCAACAGATTTTCATAACAAAAACACACGGTGTCACATTGTAATATCCAATGAATTAAAAACGACATTCAGTCAGGTTGCATTCAATGTCCTTCAACTGTACACGCACGATCATTTGGAAAATTGTTCCGTTAAATAAAAAAATGCCGAGAAAAACACAAAATTGTAAAAACGATAAACTAAATAAATCAAAATAACGTGTGTCCAAGTGACTTGTACAAAAAGAAACTGTGAATAATTACGTTGATATACCCCCCCCTTGGCATTAAACACGTTGAATATGATCATCAGATTGACAAAGAGTTTATGAAATTCACTTCGTTTTTTGTCCATGACAAGGAAAATTTATTGCATTGCGTTTATTAGATAGTTTTTCATTATTGTTGTTTTCAACTAATTGCAGTTTGAAATTGAACAAAAGAATGATGACACATTCATGCGTTTTATTACAATTGCACAGTGAATAAAGTAATTAAAGTTTTTCCTGATATCGTAACGGAGTCCAAAGAAAATCAAAGTTTTTCACTTCCGTATTTTAATTGACAAAAAAGAAACAGTGAAATTTTAAATGAAGTCACACTTAAATAAAATCAAATATCATTCTTATGGTTAAGAAATTAGCACACTTTTCAATTTAAACATAAAAGAATTAGAGTGAATGGTTCATCACAGTGAAACTTAATTAATTGTTACGATAAAATCCAGTTATTTGTCTATTATAATAATTCTATTCGTTCTCTATTCAGAATACTAAATACGATCTTCCAAGACAACATACAGTAGACAATTCACTTTTAATATCAATTCTTCTGTTAGGAATTTTTTAAATGATTTTTCATGATTAAACATTGTTGTCTTGTTTAAACGAATGATCAACTTCTTCATACACACATTCAATTTTACTTTCGATTCTATGGGGAATTTAAAATTAAATGGAAAATCAATAAATGATATCATATCAATATCATCTCGAAAAGAAAATGTTTTTATTTATCAGTATTTTGCAATGTCCTTTGAGACCAAGACCTTCGAAGAAAAACGCATACAGACAGTATTCTGTAGCTGCATGAATTCTATATCAATGTTGACTCAATCGATTTGCAAGACCTGTCCTCCCCATTGGAATTAATGGGTAAACGTTAACCAAATGAACATATTGTAAAGTGATATGGCTGAACGATTTCTCATTCTCACCTATCAGTCACCTATAACGAACATTTTATAGAAGGGCGGGTTAGTTATTTGCGGAAAATCGTTTATAACTGACGGTCATACAATGTACTGCCAAATGATGATAGTTTTCCATAGTCCCACCGTATCGTACAATATTTATATGAAATCCACATTAGATGGTTGGCAATACGTCCATGGATAGTTAAAATTCGAGTGCATAAGTGAATATTATATGATGTGCAAAAGCTATATAAAGTGTATGGGTGCATAAACATTCCTTTGATAGATGAAGTTTCAAACAAATTATGTATGTACTCATTTCCTGTATTACATATCTGTTAGTACACCGGTTAAATGCTTGGTAATATGCAACATATGACAGACTAAGTAAAAAACTTATTCCTATAGTTGATAATCAAAAAACAAAATTTCTACAAATGAAGAAGGAAATTTGTTTAAACTTCCATCACACATGGTTATGTTATTATAGGTAAATTGGGTGGTAGTAGGGCGAACTTTTAAAACGATATTATCTTAATAGCAATTCAAGTAAAATGTTAAACGATATGAGATCCATACATTGAATATAACCATAACGTTGATTATACATTTATACCATTTCTATCATAATTTTACCATGATATTATCAATTAACCTCTGAGTTAAACATATTCAACGGCTACGATATAAGGGGCCCCAGATATGATTACAAGACCATAGAACACAATGTAACCGATTAGGAAAAATCAAGTCAAAACCACAACTATTTTTCCTTCTTTATTTGGTTTTGGATACTTTAAATACCGATACAGATTTAATACACGAGATAATATTAATTCTGAACTTTAAACTCTCATATTGAAGACAGAATAAATGAATTCCTTCTTTTTTTTTTGTTGCTTAAAACAAATTGAAAACTGTAACACAAACTTGTCGAATTACATAGAATGAATTTTAAAAAATTTCATTCTTCATGTGGAAATTTTTATTTTTAATTCATTTGATTTTTTTTTTTTTTGGTACTTAAAACACAAGGGAAAAACTAATATTTTAATAATGTAACAAACTTTTGTTCACTTAAAAATGGCATATAACTGAGATACAACAAAAACAAAGACGTTAAATATCCCAACAGACAAAACAAAAAAAAAATTAATTAATTCAATATGTTTTTTACATGGAAAAACTAAAGAGATAAACCTTAAGTAATGAGTTATTTTCATATAATGTAATTGAGAAAGTTTGTTATTTTACCAATTTTTTTTATTTTTTAGAATCAAAAGTTAGTTGAATGTGTATACTAATGGTAAGTGGTTAGTAGAAAAATGGCATATTCATATGTTAAATGGTGAACAATTTAAAAAGCCAAAAATTAATTTTAATTGTAAACTAAATTAATGTTTATGAGAATTAGTACATTATGAATTAGTTAACCATAAAACATTATTGGTAACTCTGCAGAATTGGTTTTATTGTTAAATGGTATTCATTACTTTGACAGATTCATGATAAATTTCGTGTGTATATGCGGAATTAATCGTTCATTTACCAATCAATGTTAAATGAATGTTGACAAAACGTTATTATTTCACATTTTACTATTCACCAAAGTTCTTAATAATTTGTTTCAACGTTATTTCATTGATAATTTATTATAAATTGGTTTCGTTCAATTTTCTTATTATGAAACTGAAAACAGATTAATGGTAATTGGTGAAACAAGAAAACTAACTAACTAAAATCCATAATTCTAAGGCGCTTTTAACAGAATTGCATACATAATTTATGAATTATTATTAATAATCAGAGTAAATGAAAATAACGTACACATAAGATAATTAGTGTTGTGAAATATAACAATTTAATAACACCAAGATATATTGAACGTGTTTTATAACTTTATTTTTTTTTTCAATATTTTTTGCCGTCCAATTCAAGGTTAATGTTCAATTTACCAGTTCTTTTTTTTTCTTATAAATATTTTAAAAACAACCAATTCGTCAAACCAACATTTATTTCAGGTAAATGGCATCAGTTTGAAAATAAAAACAGTAAAATCATATCACTTGTATCTTGATCTCTTTTATGAAGTTTTAAGGTGACTTTAATTTGCTTTTGCAGTTTGAGTATGGTGATTTTTATTTTTTTTTTTTAAATTCCAATTACCTGTTCTAATATTAACCAATTTATGCATATTATTTATACGTTTTGGTTTACCCAGTCATAAAATATTGTTTTATGCCACATAAGATTGTCTTAGATATCGGAGCCACCATTTAATTATTATTATTTTAAAATTTGTTTTTATTTACACCCGGCTTAGATCATAAATTTATGAATATTATTAGATGGAACTCATTTGTTGAATCGAAGAAAAAAAAAAACAAATTTAGAAGAAGTATTCTTATTTTAATAGTCACTTATAATTCACTAGATGAATAATTATTTTATAGACTTTAGTTAGACTTTAATTACAGTTATAGTCAGCTGATTTATTTACATTTATGATTTTCTTGTTAATTTAACAAACTAAATTCATTGATTTGTAAATGGTAACATTCTGTGTTACAAATCTTAAATTATCGAAGACTAAATTGGTATCTTATTTATGATTTGAAAGATAATTTGTAGTTATTTGTAATAAAACGTTAATTTTGTTTCCCATTTATTTGACACTGATTGTAACACAAATCATTGATTATTTAAAATAGATTTTTATCTCCGTTTCTATAGTTTTACTAAATAACAATTTGTTACAGAACATTGTAAATAAAACTATGTGACTTGGAAAATATAAGAAATCCCTTCGCTGTTTTTTTTCTTTCTTAAACATCCAATTATATCGTAATTGTTATTGATGGTCAATTAAAATTATTTTAAATTACCGTTTTTTGAATTGGCAATAAAAATTATTAGAATTATTTAACAGAAATGTACAAATTCATAATTTAAATGAAGAGTTTTGCAACAAAAAAAAAATCCAAACGAAATGATTTACATTTCACATAGAAATGAAATAAATTACAGTTATGCAGTCTTGGGTATGCCTACATTTACATTAAAAAACATAAAAAAAACTGGGTGAGCGCCACACAGCTGATAGTTTCCATCGTTTTAGTTAATAAATAATTTTTGTTGCTATTTATAATATAATTTATTAATTTTATATATAAAATATGTATGCCATTATAATTTATGAAGTACCCCGATTTATTCTTGTGGGAAGTAATTCAACTTTAGGTGTAATGTGATCAACACAGCACTATCTCTTGTACTGGTATTCATGATCTAATCAAATTAAAATTACATCTTGTTAGCAGTTTTCTTGCTGTTTTTTTTTTTTACCACAACTTAATGGGCTAAAGAATCCGAATGCAAAGATTTTAGTTTTCTTTATAACCAAATCGAATATGGTTTTAGTGCAAATCAATCAATTTGTGTTCTATCTTCATGTATACCTTTGGTCAATTTTTAAGTTAGAAATTATTTATTATTTTTTATTTTTTTTTTTTTTTTGTTTTTTAATTTTCTTTAGCCTAAAACCATACGGTACTTTAATTGTATATTTATACGATCTACATAAAAATAGTAAAGGTATAAAAACAGTAAAACAGATAGTAAGAATGTTAAACAAAATACGAAATCATTGTCCAATAGTAAAATCGATATATTCATATGGATGCAATTTATTTAACATAGGAATTATGTGTAGACGTATTGAAGTAAAATCAAATCAACATAACACAGTATTCAGTATCCAATTGGGTATTGCATTATTCTTTTATATTAGACGTCCCATTTTTTTTTGTTTTGTTTCTATTTTATGGAATAATGTACCATAATTGTAAATCTTTCTGCATGAACTCATAATAAAATTGCGAATTATAAACATACAGCATAAGAGTAGTGTGATGTTTTGTTTAGTAAGAGAAAAAAAAAAACCAAATCGATGAGAGGCAACAAATAAAAGCAAAATCTTATAATAACAACTTTAATGGCATAAAACAGACTACTCACCCATCTATTCAGTTATAGTTAAATTGCAATTTTATTGATTAAAATTACATTATCTTTTATACAATTGAATAATACTGGGCTTTCAATTGCCATTAGATTAAAACCGCATATAAATAAATTTGTTGTATTTATGCAATTACTAATAATACTGATATATTTATTACCATATGACCATTCTGTTTAGTTCAATTGAAATAATACAGAGCTTTTATTCAAAGTGATGCTTATACTATACTACACCATTTAAATTTAAGGGGGAGAGAACCCACTAAAGAAGAAAATCAATTCAACAAAATGATACCTAATAACCTTATTACATTGTTATTAGTAATTCAAAAATCGTTTTGTTTATTTCAATAAATATCTCGTTGTTTTTTTTTTTTTTGTTTCCATTCCTAAGAGTGTTATATCTTATAGATCCACACTCTGGTCCATATCCATGATAAACGGAACATATTTAGATTTATTGGCCGTAAAGAAACTCCAAATACACGATACATTGTAAGATAACTTTTTTTTTTTCTAGTTATTTTGTTTTCTGTTTCACTTCACTTTGATGGCATATTGCAAAATAATCAATTGAAATTTAGTTCAACTAAATATGTTTTATTTATGAAAATAATTGATTTACTAAATATAAAAGTATTAGACAATTGTACGTATAATTATAATCAAAAGTGTCAAATTATCTGGTTTATTGAATTTACATATAAAAATTCAATTAGCGTAGGAACAATTGACAAATCAAAAACAATTTTTTCTGTGATTAACTACATTGTGGTGGTTCTTTAGAATTAATTACAGTGCATAAGAATCTAAAATAAGTAAACTAATGACATTAATATCAAATAACCCCAAAAATAAAATTATTTGTTAATTCATTTCAAGGTGTTCGACGTTAACTGACCCATTGATTTATAAAATATGAAAACGCGTTTTATTTTATTCATTTTAAATTAAAATTGTGTGCACCACTTAACAGCATAATATTTATAATATGATTATGATGAAATCATTGCAAAAATTGTTAGTTCATTACTTGTGTTTCGCCGCATTTTTAATGATATGACTGATGGGTTATTTAAAAATAATAATAAATTGTATAAGGAATACCATATTGATGTTGTTAATTTTATTGCATTATAATGTGGTATGTTTAACATTCAGTTTACCATATTGAAAATTCAATAATTGAAAAGAAACTAAAAGATTTTTCAGTTAAATGTACTTCATTTAATGGCACAATAAGCAATTTAATATGAGATCTCCTTTAAATACTGAATCTGTTGTAATTCACTAATAAAATTGAAATGCATTTTAGATGAAATACAGTTAACGATCAACTGTATTCACATCAATTGTCACTTAAATTAATTATAATTAATATGAGCACACTTTTATTTCTGATTTTGGTTTCTATTAGTTTTATAGTTTTATCTATTGGTTGTATTAATATTTAATTTAATTCAGTTATGGTAGGTGCGCCAATTCATATTTATTCGTCTTAACTCACGTCATGCATAATCGGAATCGCTAAAATCATATATGTAACAAATCTTTTTATATGCTGAAAGCATTGAACAATTTTTTATATTTAAAAAAAAAAAAAAACGAATTAAACTAAACTGAATATGACAGAATTTTATATGAAACACAAGTAAAATTGAATGCACGTTATAAATAAATTTAAATTCAATTTATGTGGGGCCATGTAAACAAGCATTAGGTTTTAATTCAATTTTTATTCATTCACAAAATGATTTATAATTTTTGTTGTTCTTGTTACTGTACAATATCAACGTGTTTTATCTATAGATATCTTCCTTTTCTTAGTATATAATCGAAATAAGAAACAAAACGGTGAATGGCATACACAAATTGTATAGACAGTTAATGTTAATTTATGTGTATACACTGTTATGACTACAACAACAACATATTATAAAATGAAAACGAAAATAATATGAAATGATGATGGAAAACATTTAAATCTTTTTTAGACAGAATTTTTGTTAAAACATCAAAGAGATAAAATACAGTACAAATCAAAATATAACAGTGACAATATTTTCCCGTATTGTATTTGTTTCAGTTCTCCTTTGATAGAATTGTAAAGAAAAATTCTACACTTTGTTGCTTTTTCCGATGAAAATGAAGAGTTTTCACTGAAGAAAACAGTAAAAGAAGAATAGAAAACGATGAAATAAAATTTAAATATTGGATGATGCCATTCAGTACGCGTGAGTCTTAAGTTATTTGAACTTGAGATGTGGAATCACCGTGACAGCAGCTGTACCCAAAATAATAAAAAAAAAAAAAAAAATTGATCATAATACATGTTTATCCCCCCGGTTTTTCGTGTTCTCATTTAAAACGTAATGTGTGATGATCAACTACTTATAGAATATTTCTGTATATCGCCCCCCGGTATATCAAGATCATACAATATGGTACAATGTTAAGAACTTGGCTTTCATTTTTAAGGTCATTGCCAAGATATTTATCACACATTTTTAGTTTCATTTGTATTTAAATACCGAAAGAAAAAAAAAAACACCCGAAAATAACTAAATGATACAATCGAATACAAATTAAAAAAGATGAATAAATTGTACTGAAACAAACTGTTTTGCAGTGATTTACAGCTATACATCGTTGATTATTATGAATTGGTAAGTAGTCCTCTATCAATTTTACACGCGAATCAATTTAATATGTTCTTTTCATTTTATTAAAACATGAAACAAAATATCGATGACTTTACATTTTAGACGTTTAACGTCATCCTCTTTTAAACAAAATCTGTCTTGATTATTCATTTGTTCTTCTATAAGTTGAGTGAACCTGTTTCCACATAAAAAAAAAAAAAAAAACTGAATTCACAATCATCAATATTGAAATAAATTGCAAAAAACATTTTCTATCTCTTGTCAGTTTAAGTGATTCTTAATATTTATGATTTTATTGTAAATTTTCTCTCTTGATTTTGTTTGAAAAAAAAAAATGCTTAAATATTCAATTGTGTCTTGTTGTCTGGAACCATCTAATCTCTATGAAAGACAATGGTTCCAACTGAAGATGAACGAGAGTGAGGATACAAAACAATAAGAAACTTTATAATAATTTTATTTTGGAATGGCCCTTTTTTCTAACTGACAATTTGTATATGTGATTATGGTATAATACAAAGACTGGTGGAGTACCTTTGAAAAATTCGTTAAAACCAATGAGTTGTATGAACAGATAAAGTAAAAAAATAAAAACTTTATTTTTGAATTCTAATTTAAATTGTATGTAGTAAATTACCTGTAATTTAAAGTGATTTATGGAGCATCAAAAACTCTTGTGAACGCAATTTGAATAACAATAAAATCATAATTATATTAAACATCTTGAATATTTGATTGAGAGATGCTGTAGTTATGCTTTTATTTTTTAATGTAAAATTATTCAGGGTAAATCATATGAAAATGGTTGTCGTCTTTGAGATGCAGATTGTGTTAAATGGTATTTATTTCAATTTTATACTGTTGATATTAGAGTATGAGATGTATGAAGAACACTCACTAACTCTGTTACTTGACTTATGATTTTTGTTTTATATTTGAATAAGTGAATGTAGATACGATGATGATTGGTTTATATTAAGTCTATAGGGTACATAAAGCTATACACAATCCCAATTGACATTTAAATTATTGGGTACATAGTTGTTCGGTACATTATTATTATGGTTTATTACATTGAATAAAATAAGTTAAAAAACAAAATTGTTGTAATTTATTGTACTACAGAAGCGATTGCTATTTAAACGTACCCACAAAATACATTTCATGCTAATCAGTTTTTCTTGTAACTCTTCAAGCTCAATTAATATTGTACGTTACAGACGAAAAATGAAAAGAAAAAAAAAACTCTTAGAGAAATGAAAATGCTCTTTTACCATTCCAAGTAATTTACGTTTACGTTTAATACGATTTGGTTCGAGAGAAAAATGCCAATCTTTGTTATGCCAAGTAGATAGTACTCTCCTCGCTAAATGTATGAAAATGTAGTTAGGTCCCTGTAGTATATTTTAAAATATTATAAAATTTCATAATATAATAAACCATCATATGATAAATTTATTCATAGACATGAATTTTAAATTAATCTTTTAAGAAGTTCAATTTTTTTGGGTGTCTCTCATATTAAAATGTATTATGTGTTACATTAAACCGTGTACCAGTAAAGAAACCTGAATTTTTCTACTCACTTCTGGGAGACACTTCACAGTTAAATTGTGTTTGAAATATCCATATACAAGTAAAACATAAAATCAGTTACAATACCATCACTTATTGTAGAATATTAATTGTTTAATATTCAACTCACTTTACTTTTAATTCATATTCAAATTAGTTTTATAGAGTCGCCTATTGTAATTGCATATAGAACGCATAAAAATTCAAAAATTATGTAGAGACAAGCATATTATTTCTTTCTTATTTTTCAATACTTCAATTACTTTTATTTAATTTCAAAATAAATTATTCGAGAGAAAGAAAAAAAAAAACTGTCAATTTTGCTACCGGAGTTTTTATTTTTACAACAAAACGCATTTAAATATCAATGAAGAAATCTTAAGATTTTCATTGAAAAATAATAAGAAACAAGCAAAAGAGATAAAAATTGAAAAGAAAAATTGTGATCCATTATATGAATCACGTTCCTATTTTGGAGTGATACTGTACAACACTTGAGCTTTCATTGAATTCATATTTCACTGAATAAAAAGTGCAATGACAGAAACTAAAAATTTGTATTAGTAATCAGTTATCTTTGGTATATTCATATACATTTTCATAATTTGGGTGTGAATTTTGAAATGGCTACATAAGCCATCATATATAAATCACCAATGTATTCCTTGGTAACCAACTGCAACGACAATAAAACATGAGCGATACCTAAATGCACTCTAATATTGTTTCTCGTCCAAATTGAATGCAATAGAGAGAATACAAAATATGATATAAAACAATCGTTATTAGTTGAATGTAACCATTATTATAATATTAGATGGATATTGTGCAATTGGTTTTATATTTCTTTAAACTCTGGCATTATATTGTCGTGCACTATAAATTACACGTGCCGTCTTAATACCACGAAGTAGTTTTGCCACCGTTTATACCATTTAATTTTCTGTCTTTGCTGTTGTTGTTGGGTCTTTACCAAAAACTTTAAGATATGTCATACGGTTAGCACGGGTTTAATCTATTCAAAATGTGTTACTATGTAACCACCGCACTACTATCTCAATAAGATCGATGAGGTAAAACTTCATTATAGTTTCTTTTTTTCGTTATTTTATTCGTTACCATAAAGTATGTTTGCCACAGTTGAATGTATCATTTTCTTTATTATCTTAACATCAGCTTTTTAGGGGGAAAAGGGTCGGGCGATACCAAAAGAAATGCATCTATTTTTACTTTATGGAAAATGTTGCAATATAAAACAGAAACTTTTGTCGCATATGATAAGAATAAATGAATCAACTTTAAACAATTGTGCATAAGAAGAATCATTAGAATGGCAAGGTATCCCCCAAAAATAAGAAAAAGAAATTTTACTTAAAAATTCTTCGTGTGCTTATTTGTGTTGTCTAAGCTTTTAAGATTTTTACCATTCCCATATTCTAATCATTACCATGCCAATGGTGTACCCATTCAAGAAAATATTTGTACGTTTATAATTCATTTTCTTTTTAGCTTTTCCGATTTTCCTTTACAATATTATCATGTTCAGTTAAACTGAAACGAAATGAAAATTAGAGAAAAACCTGAGACACACACAAGTGAAAAACGTAATCAAGAGTTAATTTATAATATAAAATTATATTCAATTTAAATATGTAGAAAATTCTATTGGCATTTTAATGTTAATAAACCATATTTCATGTTTGTCTTAAATGATTCCAATTTAATTCACTAAATTCACTCTTATGCTTGTGACTGTTTTTCTTCGCTTCTCTTACCTTTTAGAATTTTCTGTTTCATTTATTCTTTTAAAATGAATTAATGTTAAACATACAGAATAATAAATGCGAAAGGTATCTTCGTGATTTTAAATGGAATTTTATTTTGGCAATAGACATTTGAATGGGTGTTAAGATTTTCCACCAACCAAAAGAAAAAAAAAGTATTAATGTTAAATAAACTGCAGACATACACTTCTTGATACACACCATAGAATTATAAGTATGTATGAATATAATGCTCTTGCTATGAATTTATAATCATAAATCATAGGGTGTGCACTCTATATTAGATCACATATGAATATGGATCACCCTCTACCCACCGGTAAAAGCAACAATGAATTGAAAATATTCGAAAATTTTGTCATTGGGTACGAGGGAGTTTTTCTTATTCCAATGTGTATACAATTGTAATGATTCCACGAATCACTACAGTTTAGCACTCTAGAAATATTATGAATTCATAAGTGAAAGGCAACTAATGTTTGTTATACATCAAAATATATTTTCGATTTTAAAGGAAAACAGAAGGAAAGAAAAAACATGTAGAAAAAATAACCATTTTCATTAGGGAAAAGTAACAGAAAATTTGCATGTGTAAGAACAACCAAAAATAAAAGAAAACAAAAATCTTGAACAGAAGAAGTGAACTGTACGTTGAAAATTTTAACTAATAGGAAATTGTGTAGCCATTTAACATGCATAAATGGAATATAATAGTTTTATGGAAAATTACATTTTACCACAACTGACATGAGGATTTATAAAATGATTATTCCTGTTTGTATTCATCTACCCACCCAAAATTCACCACCTCTTATTCTATGCATTTTCAGTTTAACTTTCTTTTACCATCAATTATAATGAAAAGTTTTCATTTATATAAATTCACTCACTCTCATGTTGTGTCTGTATGTTTTTATTTAATTCATCTATTCAATATCATTTTAAATATTCGTCTTATTCTTTCAGGTATTTTGGTTATGCTATTTAACGCAATTTGAAAACGTTTTACCTATTCGATGGCACATTGAAATTACATTCAGAATTTTCTCATTTATGAATGAGAACGCAGAATAATAAAAATAATAAATAGCAACAGCATACAAGTAGCTGAAGTTATAAGAGTGTTTCTTTTAATTTTCTTTGAAATATTCATGTTTCATAATAATTTTCATAACCAATTTTGAATCAGAAAATTCATCTAGCACCACCCTTGAATAAAGGAAATCATATATCACGCATTTGAGATATTATGAATTCATTTTATCATTAATTTATGTATAAAATTTTCCAATTCAAATGGATTATTACAATTTTATTGTTGAAAAATGAAAAAAAAAAAAAAGAAGAAAACTTAAGTTCTGTTGCTCAACACTTTGTTTATCTACATAGTTTCCAGTACTTTCAACTGAAATCTCAGTTGTTATCTTGATGTTTAATAATTAGTATAAAATACGATAGAAATCTATTGAAGTATAAAAAGAAAAATTATTACAATTGAAAAGTTTAGATCATCCTTAGACAATGAAGATGTTCATTAGTTTTCCTTTTTGCGTATGTTTTTGGTAAAACTTTTCCACCAAATGAAAATAATTTTTTTCTTTATTATTAGTAGAAGAGTGTAATTTATGTTATTAAATGAGAAAACATCGGTAATTTAGTAGCTATGTAACAATCATAAATGTAACCAAATGATGAGGTTGAAAATTAGTAACTTGGAAATTTATTTTCTTTTATATTAACGGATTTTCTTTCATGATTTCTCCCCTTTTTTTATTGTACAATAATAATGAAATGTAAACTGATGAAGAAAGTTTTAAATAAAACTGTAATGTTTTCAGTTTAAAATATAAAAGTTTTTTTTTTTTTGTGTATGTGCATTACTAATAAACCAAATGAACAATTATTATGGTTAAGAGGTTCTAAAAACCCAAAGGTATTAAAAATATATTTAAAACTTGACTATGCATTTAGATTTTAATATTACCTTTAAGTAGTTGATGGTATCAAATATATAAGTATAATCAAATGTAAATCATTAAAACTGAAGCCTTCATATTACACAGAAACGGAAAAATCAGTTTCGGTACATAACTACTCTCTGTTGGTTTGGTAACGCAATGATTCATATGGAAATACTATACTGTGGGAATACTCAGAAGTTTGGTACTAAAAAGAAGCAAAAAAAAAAAAAAAAA
>JXOR01000443.1:21478-71934 GCA_001014335.1 Coboldia fuscipes
AAAAAAAAAAAAAAAGAAAACTATTCAAGAGAGTTTACATTCAAAAGTGGATTCTAATCATATGCACACAGTAGACGAGTACTTTAACTTTTCAACTGAAGTAAAATGAAAGAAGAAAAAAATCAGTGTTAAACGTGTGCACCCGCGCTTACTTAATCGTGATTAGATTACAATTTACGCTAATAAATTCATTCATTTTAATGTTATTATTGTTACAGTATTATTTGTTCAGGCAAAACATTACAGTTGACTTTATCTTTCTTGTTTATACGTTCTTTCCCAAAGAATTTTAAGACTATTGATTCAGAAGAAATGACCAGTTGGTTTTTTTTAGTAAAGCAATCAAAAGATGAGTTAAGAGCTACTGCAAATAAATAATCAAATCTCTTCCACAGAATCAACATGACCGTAATTAGAAGTCTTCAATTAAAACGATTGAAGCCACTATTTTATAACAATTTCATAGTTTTTTTTTATGGTTTGTTTCATATCAAAATATATTATGACTACAACTGTAATTACATTGAATTGATGGAATCATAAATTTATGATTTAATTTTAAGTTGACTAGGAACTATTCTTTGAATTTATTGATCAGGAAATTAACGAAAAGAAATATGAGATCTTTATACAATGATCATTGAAATTAAAAAAAAAAATAAAATTATTTATGAATTAGAGAAAAAACAACAAAACTTGAATAGAAAACACTCAGATAAAATAAATATTCAATTAATTGTTGACACTAGTTTGTTTCAGTTGTTTCTTAATAATGTTAGACATATGATTTATACATAATTAATTACTTTACCAAGTGTTTTCAAGCAATACTTTGTATAAGAGGAGTTTTTTTTTAAACAATTCAACTGGTTCTTGCCTTAAGTTTACAAAACCGAATATTAAAATTTTAATCAATCGAGTTGATGTGTAGAATTTTTTGCTTTATTTCCCGTGTAAAAAAACAGGTAATTAACGAGGGCGCGTTGTCACGGTGAGAGATTGTGTGTGTATGAAATTTAATCATAATTTGTTCATTAATTCGTATATTTTTGTAATTTTAAATTAAAATCATTGTACAATCATTGGTTTCAGATACACTCAACTTCTCTCACTGTTAGTTGTTAATATTGTTTTTATTGTGATATATTAAATATGTGCATTTTTTCATTCGTTCGTTGATGTTTTTTATTATAAAATAAAAAACCGCGAATTGTCACAGCCAGCATGTCACCTGTAAGTTACCGATAAGGAATACCGAGCTGTATAAAATTCATTCGATTTATCATGCAATATAGAGCTGACTAGTATGAGACATTGTTGATTGTGTACATTATAAATAAAATGCAAACCAATATTCGAACATATTCAGTATTATGAATTGTATACAATATAGTTTTATTGTTTTAATATTTATAAATGCAGTTCAGCGCAACAAGAACCATATTGTAAGTAAAATTATAACGTGCATCAAAGGCCCCATTCTATTCAGAATGAGTTCATTCATTCATATGGAGATTTCTCATAATTCTTTTTTTTTTTTCTATTTTCAATTTTCATTTAAATTTACTCATTTTTTTTTAATACCATTTTAGATTTTATTTCAATTTAAATTAACCGAAGGGAGAGAGACAGAACCGTATCAAAGAAGTTCATTCTTTATTCCTTTTCTCCTATTTTGGATCAAACTAAATGTTCGTCATAATTTACCTTTTGGATTATAATGTGTTTGTGTATTATAGAAAAAAAAATGACATGAATTTAAATATTCAATTCCTCATTCAACATTAATGCGCATATTTATGAAATAAAAAATATAAAAATTTTCACGCTACAATCTCATGATATTGCATGCATTAAATTCATGAATGTTTTAATAGAATGAACGTGTTAATTTTTCGTTAGATATCGTACAATAAACTACAATTAAATTAGTATTACAGCAATACGTATAAATTTAGTTGCATTCAACATCGTTTGTATAATTTTAATTGCCAAATACAAAGGTATCCATGGAATAAAATTGAAACGAATAAAAATTTTATAAAATATAAAAAAAAAAATAAACAGCAAGTTTATAGATAAGAAAATATGTGACAGGTAGTACCAGAATTAATTGAAAGTCTCATATGTTTTGATTGACATTATCTATTGAATACTTGAAATAAAATACAGGAACAAATAAAATGATTCTATATTTCGTTATTCTAGTTGATTACCATAAAAATAATTAAATATTCTTAATGTATGACTGAATTGCATTAATTTTAATAGAAAACCACTAAATGACGACAATGTACAATGCTGTCTTGTATACAATTCAAGTTACTTTGGTTACCAAAAAAAATAAAACACACACACAGAAAAAAAAGGAAAACCTCTAAACTTTTGCACTGAAACCAAATAATTCATCTTTGGATTTGTTCCAAAAGCAGCCAACATAAAAAAGAATTTTTATCCAGGATTTATGGTGACAGAACATAACAAAAAACCGAACGAAATAATAATAATTCTGACTAGTTGAACTCAATTGATTAGATGCCATTTCTCTTGACCATAAAAATCCTTTTAACTGTAATTGTTTGAATGCACCAAAGGAATAAATTAATTCAACAAATGAATATTCTTTTTGTTATGTTACTAGTCCCAATCCCCATCATCACTTTTGTTTCTTACTTTCCTCTTTTTTTTCTCTAAGTGAAACTTTCAGTGTTATTGAATATATTTCCTTTTAAAAATTTTTTTAAAAATAAAAAGAAATAATAAAATTTTCTCTACCCGAAGGGACCATGCATTACCATTTGGAACGTGTTATCGTTGACATTCTCCCTTGTTACAGTCATACATTTAAAGGATAAATGCATCAAGTGCCAGAGTTATTCCATTATGATTCACTTCGTTTTGACTTCTCAATTTTTTTTTTTGTGCCATTTCATAGTTATTCCCATATTTGTCTCTTTCTCTCTCTCTCTCTGTTGCTTTTAAATTCTTGAATACTTTCCATATCTCAATATTGCAAATATAACGATGTTTATGAATTCTATTTCATTTCTCCACCCTCACCCCCAAAACAGTTTGAAAGTTAATATGCACAGCCATAGTAAATTGAATGTTACACATAAAAATATTATATTTATTATTATCAAAATAGGAAAAAAAAAACGAATAAAAAGTCAACTGAATATTCGATCATAACTGGTGTAAGAAAATGTGTCCTTCTAGTTTATGTTAAATTGCTTCAACTATTCCATTACAATGAAGAAATATACAATTCATAACAAAAGTGGGCGAACTTATGAAAGCAACAAAAAAAAAAGAATGGAAAAATCGAGTATACAAAGTATTGCAACTCATCAAAGAATACCGGCGAGATGTGTTTTCATTCTCTATCGTAGTTTTTCTTTCATTTCTTTTTTTTTTTGGTATTAAAATAAAAATTGAAGGCAAATGGAACTATTTGAATGCAGTTTTCTTTCATTTTTCTTGTTGGAAAATGCTTATTTTAAACTTTTAAATTAAAATTCATTTGAAGTAAAAGGAGTTTCTCTCAATGTTGAAATTATTTTTTTTTTTATTTCTTGTATATTTCGTTTCACCGCTTTCTTCAACTATTAAGTTCAAGGAAAAATACTAAAAAAAGAAGTCTGTTTTCCAAGAACACAAATGTGGTCTTTTACAGAATTTCACATGCATCCATCATTGCGATACAAGGAATAAGAAAACAAAAAAAAAATTATATGAATGTTTCATAAAGAAAATTCCATTCTTATTACATCCCCTTTGGGCCAGTTTAAACCACCCACGTTATTCCAATCCATTCCATTAGTTATTCCTGTTTACGGTGATATAAAAATTCTTATTCTATTTTACTTGTTTCATATGCTAACTGTTGTTGGTCTGTTTTATTTCATTTTATTATTTGTTCTTGTTCAAGAAGAATATTTGAAAAATGAGTCTGATTATGTTCAAGTACATAAAAGTTTTATTAGATAATCACAGTATAGTATATTAAAAACTGACAAAAAAAACACACATTCTACAATATCATCTTTGATATAGAATTTTGTAATGAAACGGATTCTCTAACGGATCTCTTTGAATTGGATTTTCTTGTTTCTTTATTTCAACGAATTCATATAGCAAAATCTGTATGCACTCTTGAGTGTATCAACGTTTTTCTTTATATTTGAAATTCATCCTTAAACGGAATAGTTTAAAATGCAATTTTCTATAATTTATTTTTCAAGTACACACGTATCTTCTTCAAAATTCTTCTATATTATTTGTCTAGAATTCGTGTCTTTTTATCTCTTTATAAATGAATAAATTGTTAAAGTTTAATCCGAAATTAACTGTTGGCAAAGTTATCAGATGTAACAATATATGAGTATTCCATTGATATCGAAAAAATAGGAAAAGGTAACTGAATCGATTAATCATAATTTGGGGAGCACCCTTTTACAAGAAATGTCTCCATCCTACCATCAGCCATTTTTCACCCAAAAATCCTTTAAGTGAAGGATCATCGTTTTCCATTTCAATTCATCATCCAATATACGATAAATTAAATTAATTTAACGTTTACATTATGAATACTGTCTTATAAATTGAATGATGCGCTTCTCATTCATGTGAAAATAAATTTTATGTTTTCATAATAAATTGCATTTGATCAAAACAGAATCCATAAAAAAATAAAATAAAAGAAAACCTTTGCACAATCTTCTTTTGCCCCAATGTCTGATATTGAAAATAGATTCATATCTCTTCTGCTGCCAAACAAAGATCAAATAAAAAAGAACCTGATGGGGAGCTATTTAATTAATTTGATCCAATATAATCGTTATATTCCTTCAGTAATCAAATATTAAAATATTATTATCGAATATCGTCAAGTGAATCTATAATATTTACTATCAAAATATTATTTTCTATTTATATGAAATATATCAACATCCATAAGGATGAGAAAACATGGAAAATATTATGTATATTCGGTATGAATAACATTAATATCTTCTTCAATATTTATGTGCCAATAAAATCAAAATGCAATAAAGTTATTAAAACGGCAGAAAATCTGTTCGTATAATAATCGTATACAATCGATAGTTATATAATTTCTATATTAAACTGGGACCCCCAGACGGTATTCAATATAATATTTTGAATATTGGTAACATAACATTGTGGAAAATCAAAAGTATTTTCCTTTAGTATGAGGAAAAATATTCATTTTTTCTTTTTTTTTTTTGGTTGTCTACTGGCCCCCAATCAATGTTATTCCATTAAAACACAAATATTTATTATTGATTCAAAAATACACTCAAAGACAAATAGACCGATTGATGAACATTGATGGCTATCTGGTCAAAATTCTATTTGATTGTGTTTCTCATTCTCTTACCCCCATTAACCATCACGTTAAACAATAATATGCAATTCGAATAAAGTAGAACACCATACCATTATCACATACAGCAAATGAAAATAGAAAAGAATTGATTATTATTTTCAAATATGGATGAGAAATTCATTTGAATTGGCTTCTATCATTTAATCATAAACTTTATATTGAATTCACTTTTCCATTCAATATCCAATTCCTTTAACGGTGTTCGTACTTTATTAAAATAATCAACAATACTTCATATAACACTTTGGATTGAAAAGAATTTAATTTTGATTTAGTTGATTGACCCATACGGAATAGCATTATAATCTCATACTTTTATTATAATAAAACTGGAAAACAATAGAGACATTCATCGATCAAAACCAGATAATGAGACATGATGGCGTTGCAATACACTCCATTCATTTAACGGTGTCGGAGGAGTGAGTTAGAATTGCTATAAGTGAAACCAGATTACGGTTAGAATATAAACAGAAATAAAAAAATCAAATTAAACCTTCAATCCAGGTATAATCACTTATAAAATACCTCAAAATAAAATACACAACAGAAAGAATAAAAAAACAACATACGCGAATAACAAGCGACTAGACAAAGATATTGATTGATTTTCATTCGACATTTTCAATATCGATTCTCCACTGATAATCATAAAATACATAAGGTAATTTCAAGTTAAAAATTAAATAAAAAACAGAACTAAATTACCTCATTTAAATTTAGGTAAATGGTGTAGAAGACACAACGAATTCATTTATGCAATATTAGATAACTTACACAGTACACATTAATTTCACATGCAATCTAAAGTAAAAAGTAATGTTTTTGATAGACATTCAACTACACACAAACCGAAAAATTGAAAGAAAAAATTCTTGAAAATGTAAACGTAATCAATGAACAATTTTTTGGGGTAGTCAAATAAACTAAAGAATATTTATATTGAATTAACGTTGGGATAGTATAATCAATTGAAAAGAAAAACGAAATATTATTTTTTTCAAAAGAAAGATTGATTCGATTTAATAAAAAAACCAACAAAACGATTGAATATTTTATGTTGTTTCAGTTATAATAATCAATCTTATTTCAAGTACGAACAGAAATTGTTTATAAAACGACATGTTTCGTTGCCCCCAAATCGATGAGGGTTGAATTTAAAATTAATAAAATATTTAGTCTAGTCTAATACAACACCACCCACCATCACCACTTACCACAGACGAGAGTGTATTATTCAAAAAAAAAAACAAAAACAAAAACCGATTTAATAGTAGAGTATCGGATTATTATTGATTGTTGGTCGATAACTTGAGATATTGTGAGAATGAGCGGTTGATTACCTTCTGTGGTTTGAATGGATTTAACATTGTGCTTGTGTGATAAGTAAAACACATCATCTGAATACCTTGTGAACCTGTGCATTCTCAGGTCACATGTCTCTTTGCACTATCCATCGTAACAAAATTCAAAAGGTGTAATATGGAATTCATTCATGATTGAGTATTGGCTAAATTTTTAAATTTCTATGTACACACCAAAAGACAACAGAGACGATTAGGTTGACAATATAATGAGTATTTTGAGTTGCTTTTTTTTTTTTTTTGTTTAATGTCTCCAATCATATTGATTTGATACACCTGATTGATGATCAAAAGGAAAATTAATTACCATAGAGTGACCGGATGACTAAGTTAGTTTATATGTTGGGAAAGGATGTTGTTATACCGTTAAATTAATATTAATATTGATGATCGTCAGACTGTATTGAATTTTTATTATGTTTTCATCATGTTTCGGTTACTTCAATGACAACGTATGAGACTTATTGATTTCAATATGAATATTATATTCCACTTTTTTTATTCCCTTGACTATATAATGAGACTAGACTAGATTTAAAATATATGATTAACTAGCCGGTATCGATAAAAAAAACCTAAATAACAGAGACAAATTTCAGTGGTTAGCTCCTATGTACTAGCATATTCTAATGCTAACTATGAGAAATCATTAAATAAAATTATGAATTCATCACGTTGAAAACCACAAATTGATTTAGTTTGAGTGTCGTTTATTCACTAAGTCATTTCATTATATTTTCTCTATTTACTTTCGGTCTACGGAGTAACGTGTTTAGTGTTTCTTTACATTTACACCGGTTAAATCAACCTAAAGTGACGAGGTAATCATGAAAATTAGTCGTTTTATAGTCGGTAATTTTATATTCTGATAAATCAATTCTCAAACAGAGAGGTACACATAACATAATTATTAACTTCTCATATTTAGATTTTATGTTGCCTCCAATATATTTTGTTACTTCTTAACCAAAAAAATATCATTTTTTTTTTTTTTGAATAAATAAAAATAATTCTCGTATTATGTTTAATAGTTCAATTTTAACATAAAAAAATATACAAATCGCGGTTAGTACGTGCGCGTAGGCAGACCATCAACTGGATAAGGTCATCCAGTTACCATTTATGATCAATTTCATCCATAGACAATATGAGAAAAATATAAAAAAAAAAAAACAAAATTAAAGTTTTATGGCAGTGAATTAGCTCTTTTTTTCCATCTTGTTGTATCATTACTGGTCTTATGATTGTGTCCAATAGTTTTTAATTTTTTTTTTACCTTTTCTCTGTTGTTCATCAGTGTTAAATGAACGGAGAGTAAAGAATAAAAAATCAAAGATGATTATTCATCATTTGAAATTTTTATATCAAACATGCTATTAATATTGAATTAAATTTTATTGAATCAGATTAGAGTAAAACTAAATATGGATTGTTCGGTTATAAATTTAATATCAAACGGATGATATTAATATTTTTTTTTCTCCCTCTCTTGTGGTGAATTCATTAAGAAATAAATTTACAATAGTTTAACACACCGCAAAAGAATATTCAAAAGTTAATTGATGACTCAGGTAGAGGTGAGGTGATTGCTGTTTTTGGATTAAAGAACGGAACTACTTGAATAACCATGTTTTAACCTGATGATAAAAGTGATGGTCTCTGACTGGTTTAGATAAGAAAAACAGAAAATAAAAAACATTCAACAATGTTACACGTTTCAATAGACAGTTTTGGATAAAAACAAAAAAAAAACAAAAAACTAAAGTCAACTTGAGGAAATGTTTCAGTCTCATTTTTCCGAAAAAGATAACAAAAAAGCTTTTTTAAAATAAAAATTAATTAATTATGGAAATTACGCATTGCAATACGCAAAACTGAATAAAATTAATAAAAAAGAGAACTAGGAAGTATTCTATAAAGGCTAAAAGTATTTTATATTTTATTTTATTCTAAATTATGTGTAATCAAATAAAAGAATTTGAATTCGATGAGGTTATAAAACCACCGTATAAGTTTTTATAATCGTACATTAAATGTTTTTGAAATGGTAATACATACCAATTGAGAGACATACCAAATTGACTTTAACTAGACAGCAATAATACAAGTGATATAGTCGTGAAATACATGTAATTTTATTTTGCATTAACACCTAGGTAACATCAATTAATTTAACATTGAATAATGTAAATGAGTTATATTTTATGTATATTTGCTATATAGTTTTATACCATTGGCTTATTTATTAGCCACTTTTAACATGAAATAAAATCCAAAACGTAACATACCGTAAATTAATGCTAAAAACAAATATATTGCATCTGATGAAATTTTAATTTATAAACAAAATTATTATACAGCAACAGTTAAAAACTGTCGTCTTGAAAACACCACGAAATAACAACAGAACATTAAGTGTATTAATTTAAGTTCTACGTAATCATGTTATGTGTACTTGTCTGCACTTATTGATAATTACAATTAATTTTTAAAACACTGAATTATATAGATTCATATTTTTGTTCATTAATTTTGTTGTTTTCTTTTGAATTTCATTTAAAATTCAACTTGTTTTTTCCGATGATTTCAATGCGTATTTCATTAAATATTTATATAAAACAATGTAAAAGAAAATTGTGTACAATAAGAATCAATTGTCCAATAAATACTGATTTTAACTTTTAAAATTTAAATTCAATAATTTTAAATTAAATGTGTATTTTGTTCCTTTTTTTACAGTTGTTTCCCATGTTATTATAATTAAATATGGTAATTTGGGGTATTTTCGTATAAAAATATCATTTAATTACCATTAACTGTCTACATAATTGCATTGTTAACATGACATAATTTGTATTTTTTTATTTTTAATTCTTTAAACGAAAACTTCATTGAAATGTATTTTTTTTTTCTGTTTGTGTATTTGCTGTTAAACAATCAATTTGATTTATAATGTTCGACACGAGACATTGACTGATAATGGCCATATAATACGTTCACATTGAATATTTCAAATTTTAGACGATGAAATGCCCACAATAAATTTTACAGTGTTTGAGTTAATGAAGAGACATTGTAAGGTGTAAACAATCGCATCAATTAGATCACACATTAATAAAATGTAGAAGTATAAAATTCACCATCATTATAATTGATTTGTATAATATCAACCTACTAAATACAAAAAGTATTATATTAAGCGACAGCCATGTCTCATCCATAAACTCTAATTAATATAATTCATTATAATGTGCCATATGATTAATTAATGAACACGGTTAAGAAAAGAAAAAACCCGTTTCCAATTTAAAAACCATTGAGGCACAACATTAAACATCATACATTCATACTCTGTTGGCTGACAATCTGATATCATATCAATGTTTTGTATGGAAATTCTCTGAATACGTTGACACCCACGCCATTAAACGTGGAATCAAATTAACGCCGTTCTCTCTTGTCTTTTTGATTCATATTGCATCTTAACACATCCTATACTAGACTTGAACTGTATTTTTTGATTTTAATATTAATTTATAAAAGATATTCGAACCAAGATAATAATATTAAGTCACTCTTTTATTTAATACTGATCAGAGGCCAAAACCATTCAGATGAATTTCGATTATTATCCAAGAGTGTAGAGTATTCAAGTGATAGAAATAAATTAAATAAATAAAAAAAAAACAATCTTAACGAGCATAAAAATATGGTAATTATGTGTATAAACTAATTAATTTTAACCTTCACATCGTATCACCCGCAACAGTCACACTAAATAATTTATATTCATTTATTTCCCTTCCAAACCAATGACTCTAAATTATAAAAATTGTTATAGGCAATGAAAACGGCGACGACAAAATTTTTTTAAAAAATATAAAAGACACCATAACTAAATAGAAACATAAGTATAAAGTCTCTCTTATTAGATGATACATTAATTATTTGAGTTTATTCTGTTAAACTCTTTTCATGTTATTCCCATTAATCGACATTAAAGTCACATTGTCTATCTTCCTTTTTGTTTTCAAAAGAAAACTAAGAAACGAAAAATTATCTGATGATACTCTGCGGTCAAGCTGATTAATATTTACATAAAAACTACTTGAGAACCAAATCATATGTTCACAATTTTGTGGTTCAATGGAACCGCAATAGAGTTTATTGAATTATATACAATTATTTGTCATTGGCACTCTATACTCTACTGTAATTTTGTATTTCTTCTTCACATTGAATACCGTATAGAGGAGAAGATCACTGATCTTAACGGCTTAAATTACAAACCGCACATAAACTATTAACCTTTATCAATTTCATATACTGTTGTATACCAATCCTTATTACAATATACTTCTTTAAACTCATATGATATTTCGTTTCGGTTATAAATGACAAACCAAATGAATTATTACTTAGTTATGTTTTATTCATTTCAATTTCATACTTGAAATTAATATTTTATTCGAGAAAAAATAAATGAGAACATGAAGATAGGAACAAATAATTTTTTTTAATTTTCATTAAATGATATAAAAGTAAAAACAAAACTGTGAACCGAAATGAAATGATGCGAAAAGACACGTTAAATTATAAAAATTTTGTATAGAAACGGTAATGGTGGGTATTGCATCAACAAAATTATAAATTATAGTCCCCATTATAATAAAAAATTCTTGGAATAATAATTTTTGTTTTTTAAATGAAATTTGTGATGAATTCGGGAGGCCTATATAGGTGATCGGTCTCAAATGGGTTGAATCGCCTCAAACACCATCGCACACAAACATTTCTGATTTGATATTCAAACTCTTCTTTGAAATGAAACAAATCAAATAACGAAAAACTATTGCACGAGAACAATTATCAAACATATTATTGAACTAGAAATTAAATGGCATGAATTTCGTGTTTGATTTATAAATGTGATACATTCGATAAAAGGTGTGCGTATTAATGGTGCATTGAATAAAAAGGTTGAATGAAATAAAACATTAAAAATGCTAAAAAAAAAAAACGATAAATGCGTATACTAAGTAAATTGTAATGGTCTGTTTGTTACCAAAAAAAAATTGAATGAAAGTAACCCCAGACACTAGAAGTTCTTACCTACGTACACACACAATTATATGAGACCTACAGATTTGGTTGTTTAAACCGTTGCGGTTTATACTTCTACCGGTTGTCTTACAACCGGTGATCAAATTGATAGAAATCATAATATGAAATAATTTCAATGTATCTTTGGCCTGACATTCAGACGCGGCCAATTTGGCTACTCATCATCGGACAAGAGGAAATAAAATATAAAAACAGAGAATATTCTTAGGCCTTAGATATTCAGTGAAACTCTAGTGGCTTTTTTTTCGGGGTTTTATGTGCGATCATGAAACCAGCCAGGTTTACTCTTTTTTTTTTTTCACTTCACGGTGTTCCAAACAATCGAATGATAATGATTTAATGGTGATGTGCCCAGAGCCGCTCTATATAATTTTTTTTTTTATTTTTATTTTTTAAATATTCACACAGGATGGGTGCGACCTAAAATTAATAGCGTATAATTGTTTCAACTTTCGTAAAGGTAAAATAAAGAATGAAAAAGTTATACATTTTTTATCCATATGATTGTATTATCTTCTTTTTACCTGAAGATTAAATACCATCGTTACACGAGATTCACTACCTTGATTAGTTTCTGTTTTTATTTTGGTAAAATTACTTGCGAACACACGTTTCTCTATCAGTTGTACGCATTTTTATGATTCGATGGTGCATTGAAAGAATTCGACTGTTTTTTTTTCCTATCTTCGTTCGTTATAATTTTGATGTTTAGAGTGTTTCATTGATTTCCCAGATGAGAATCAGTATTTTTTTTTTCTTTTTCGTAATTAGAAGAAATTATTTGAAACAATTCAAATGGTTTATGATGATGAACAAATGTTCTCATCTTATGATGCATTTCAATGTTACAAAAGATTAAAATATTTCGTTACATATTTCATGACCTTTCAATTATTTTGTATTTCGTTTTGTCATTTAAAAATTTTCATTTAAAGACTTAAAATCGTTTCATATAAATCAACTGATGAAGAGAATTTATGTATCTGATAAATCTGCCAATAATTTTTAGTGTTTTTTCTTTCTTTTCTGTTTTGCTTTTTGGGTGGATGGATGACAAACACGAGAAGAGAGTCTGGGTTAACAGCGATAAAAGTCAATGGGATTCAATAATTCGATTTACAGAATATTAAAGCCACAATTCTTCTGAAAGCCATATCTGCATTATTGAATTTTTATTATTCTTCGTGGTTTTCCAATAATATTAAATTTAAAACGTGATCGAATACTAAAAGCCAACTAATGTGATTTGATTGCCTCATCTAAATGTTGTGTGCCTCTTTTTCATATTAATTTCCTTTTGGGAAAAAGAGATTTTTCCATTTGTATTTTAGGCCTGGTTCTTTAACGTGTTTTATTTTTGGGTGATACCTTTCAAAATATACATAACATTGGAGACACGGATTCTGTGGTTTTCATTGAAATTTTACAATCAAATATACAAACGGTCACGAATGATAATGAAAAATTTATTTTTTTAACCAAAAAAAAAGATGAGATTTTAATACCAAAAAATTTTCTGTCATTTCATTTCTAATTCGCGATTATTTCTACATGAACAACGCCGAATATTTCGCGAAAAAATAAAATAAAAAAAAAAAAATCAACGCTTTTTTGGCACAATAATAATGAAAACATGTAATCATTTGCAAAATGCTGAACCACAGTCACAAGTTGAATGTTTTATAATGTGATGATGTATACTATGTATCACTGTTGTATACTTTTTTTTTTTTTGATTTGGTAAAATTGCCTCTTAGATCATTTCTTAAAAAACACATTATTTTGTATGTTAATTATGAGAATCGCGCTCACAGGTCGGTCATTATAAAGACAAAACAGTTGAGTTTTGTTTTTTTTTATTCTTTTGAAAATATATCACATACAGAAAACCTTTTGAAACGAGTTGATACGAATTATATTAAAAAAAAAATATAAACCAAAACTTCATAAGAGTCAAAAAATTGTTATACATACGAGTGATTCCATTGAGTGGCTAAAGTCATATTTTCAAATAAAACCAAAAAAAAAAACTAAACAGCAAATTTAATAAGAAACAGTGAAGTCTGTCTTATGACCGTCTTGTGCTCTTCAGAAGAATAATTATTCGTACACAAGAATAAAAAAAAAACCGCATTGTACCTGCCAATCTACACCATTCAGTCTCATAAGTTTTTGATAATGATTTCTATTTAATTTTGTATTTATTGTTTTTTTTGCTGTTGTTTGAGTAACTGAAACCAAAAATATTTTAATCACGATGGATACCAAATAAAATAAAACAAAAATTTTAATGTTCATTATCTGATCTTGTCTCGTATTGAAATTACTATTTTTTGCCATCTAATAGCAATAATACTTAACCTCCCTCCCAATTTGATCGTTTGATGGATGGCGGAAATAAGAAACACCGTTTGCATTCTACTATACAGAAATGTTTTTTCAATCAATCTTTGCCTTGTTGATTTGTTTCCATTCGAAAATCACAATTTTTAGTGGCACAATGTTTGAAATTCATTTATTTATTTTTTTTATTTAATATTTTGTTGCCAATGTAAATGATATTACCTGGATGTCTGGCATTAATTCTCAGTAAATTCAGTTATGCACAGAAGAGTATAAAACGCAGTTAAATGCAAAAAAGACGAGCATAATTCAACAGTTACCATTAATATGCACAAATACGTCTGAATGATTCACTTTGAGTGGTTGCAATAAACTTTAAATGTTTAATTCTTCATTATGTTTTATATTCAAAATGATTTCATTCAGTTTCTACTTGATTTTATAATTTACCACTGCCAAGGTTGAATCCATGTGAATTCATTGAATTCACGATGTCTATTAGGAGGCATTTTATACACAGGTAACAACAAAACATTTATACAATGGATTGTTTACAACAATTTAATGTAATCATGTTAAAGTAATAAACATTAAAAAAAAAATAAGAGATCAACGATTGCAATCGACAAAAAAAAACACAAAATTTACGCGAATAATGGATTTTCAACTAATTTCATCAAAAAGATAACAACTAATCCAAACTACATTTGGTTTGATTATAACCAGATAAATATTCATTCTGTTTTCTTGTGGATTAAACCACCAATACAATTACTTGAAATGTTAAAATGCGTTTTTCTGTTTCTTATACTTATTGCTGTTAGTCTTTTCCGATTAACGATTAATCGTCCGGTGATGAATAGATTGTCTCTGTAGACTTTGGATTTTAGATTCAAGAGAAAAAATTACAAATCTTTGATTGAATTTTGTAGATAATAAATGAAATAAACAGGCGAGTTGACAGTGATCCGATGAGAGGTAATCACATAAAACATGACTTCGGTTTCAAATTGAAAGGTTATAAATAATTGTTTCTCTTATTACGAAAGATAACAGAATTCAACAGTGAATTTTCAACTGTCTTGTATATAACCGTCAAGAAATGAATACAAATTGAACGGAAAAAAAAATAATAATAAGAACGGAACTTCAATTGAAACTAAAATGTTTCTTATTTTGGTTCAGATTTCATTATAACGCCATTTATTCATTTTATTTCGCATTCACGCGATATGTGATTGTCCGCGCAAAAAAAAAAAAAAAACATTTATAAACAATAGACCTCAGGTCAAACGGTATTTATTTGGTATTGGCCTTTTTAAGCCTATGATCTAACTGTGACTGATTGTTTGCCAAAACAAAATAATTAATTTTCTTTTATAAATGATTCGAAACACAAAACCCTTTTAATGATTCCTATTTAAATTTAACAACAAACATTAGAGACAGTTAGAGTATTATTTATTCTAATTGTTCTTTCTCAACCAATTAGTTTGAACATGTAATCAATTCGTTTGTTATTAATTTTTTTTTTAGTTTTTCTGTTTTTTTTTTTTTTAGAAGAAAAGACATAAAATTTTCTCTTACAATCTTAATTAAGATTGTTATTATTACTTTGAACTTACGTATTCATCGATCCTTCTCTTTTTCACCCACTGAATAGCCATAGAGAAAATGAAGAAAATAAAAAATTCATTTAAATTGAACAATTGAATTAAATTCTTTTTTTATTTTTTTATTAGTTCATTGTTTTATCGTTGTTAAAATAACAATCAAAGTTATTATAATTGATTTACTATCACGTAATTGAATGGCAATAAATCTTATACAATTATGTTAAACATTGTGTATCTTTAATAATGAATCTATCGATAGAATAAAAATTATTAATAATAAAATATCACCATTGCATACAATTTAATTCCCATGTTTTCACTTCTAATTTATAATTGTGAAGCATTTATATTGAATACCATTAGATTATATTAAAATACTTTGCTATTACTATGAATATTTGAACACTCTATAACGTTTTTTGAACGATACAATGTCTCAAGTGAAATTTCTATTTTTCCTGTTTTGTTTATAAATAAAAATTGACCTCAAATTAAAATGTATGTAATTATTATACGGTTTATATTGAATTAGTGGACACAAGAGAATTTAATTGCATTAAAATTAATAATCCGTTTCAATCTATAATACAATAGATATCGTCATGGGATCATACTTATACGTACAATTAATTATTATTATGTATACCTCAATATTTTCTATAATTCAGGAAACGTAAAATTGCATTTTACATTTAAAACTAAACAAAACCAAATCAAACTAAATGAGCTTCAATGAACCCCACTTGACACTGATGCTAACAATAAAATAAATACGAAGAGAACCATATTGAAATTATATTCATATGAAAATTAAATATGAAAATATGAATAAAATATAAAGAATCAGTCACAGTAATATCCGTGTGCATTCATCGAAGATGTGCTTCAATAACTTTCAACAACCAAAACAATGTGCAAAATAAAAAAAAAGAAAAAAACAAAATTGAAATAAATCAAAAAGAGAGAAATACTGTGTATGAATTAATAAAAGCTAAAACAATAAGCTTTTGTCGTACGGTATTAAATCAACAGCAAAACACATTAAAAAAGTAACATTTAATATTAAATACAAATAATTGCAAAATTATGGTGACGAAAAATTCAGTATAGCAGGTGAGGTGTTACCTTGGCAATGATTGTATCTCTCAGCCAGGTAATTAAATGGTCCACACCAAATGTTACAAACAATAAGTAACTTTTTATTTTCTGTTTTAGTTGGTTGTAGCAATTAACAAAGATAATGTTAATGAGATATAATTATACATTTTGTGATATTTTTCCAGTTTTATTTTGGGTAAAACCAAAAAAACCTCACAGACCAAAAAAAAAATAAAAATTACGGTCTAATACCATTGACTTAAATTATTCCTTAGCAATCATCATCAGAAGGTAATTTATTCCAATTTGTCGGGTGTACTTGGATTGTGTTACCATAGCGCGTATCAAATTTATTTCAGTACAAGAAACCCATCTTGATGAATAGGTAAACGAAATACATAGACCTCATCAGTCTGAAACTGTTTCAGTTTTTTGGTAGTTAAAGATAATAGAAGACCACAACTGACCATTTTGCCTCGTGTGGTGTTAAAGAAACTAATGTCATCAAACTTATGCGGTAGCAGCTCGTGTGATTATTTTTTTTTTTTTTTAAACTTCAGACTAAGAATAACAAATTCTATTGTTTTGGGCAAACCGATAATTGTATTACATGTACAATTAACTTGGCAGAGACACAATCAAATTATTTACATAATCTATGAAAAACGGCCATCATCTAAGCCAAATAACATTGTTATTGTTGGTGGTGGGCTAAAATCTAATCTCTAACACCGGTCAAGTCAATTAAGTTTATATTCTTACACAATCATCTCAATAGTGCGTAATCTTCCTGCTCTACTGGACTAGACTTTAAATTCAAACAAAAATGTTGTTTTTTTTCGGCGGCGCTGTTGAAATCATTTAATTTAGTTCAAATTATCTCAGTATTATTTGATATAGAGCGATGGTAATGTTAATTCTCTACTGATACAACACGGCGTAAATTTTTGTTGTATTTTAGAAACAAAACAATTAATTTTTTGGCCATAAATTTAGTGGAAAAAATCAGTGTGTAGTTGTATTAATATGTTTTAGTTTCGTACTGTTTAAAGTGCGGAAATACAGTGTATGGTCCGTCGATCATATCGACCGGGGAGAATATTCACAATTTTCCTCGGTTTTACATGAAAACACATTAAATTTTAATTTAGAAATTATACGTTCATTTAATAGAGGTAAAACGCTCTCTCAAACAAAAATTCAGTGCCATTTGGGTGGAATAGATCAAAAAATATAAAACTAATTTTTATATTTCAATTCCATTCACTCTTAAAATTACTCTACACTCTGCACAGGTTTTGGTTACCTGGGAGTCTCGTTGCTATACGCATTTTTACGCATAATATTTTTTTTTTATTTTTAACATTTCATTCTTCTAGTTTTATAATCGTATAGTATTCGATGGTCGGTATTTTATAGTAGAACAGAAATGGAATGTATTACGAACTGATTTGTTTCTTATTTTTTTTTTTTCGTTATTTCCTCTACTTAGTTAATTGTATTTCTTAATTCAGTTTTTGGAATTAAATGAAATAAGTCTGAGATATTCTACTAATCGTATACAATACATGCCGGTTAATACAAAAGTATAAATTCGAGTAAAACTGACTAGTTGTTGGATATAAAACCATCACCTTTTAGTTAAAAAAAGAGCGGCATATTTTAATAAAAATTCGTAAGAAATCTTTTAAGAAGAACCAACAACAATAATATGAAATAACTAAAGCAAATTGACTAGTTGATATGCCGGTGTATTTAACAATAAATTATTCTTACAAAATGGTTTAAAGGCAATCGCGGTAAAACTAAGAAATAAAAACAACAGAAACAACTACACAATTTTTTTTAATATTAAAGATTGCAATGCCATATCGTCTAGATAAGATGAAAATATTATTGTACGGTTATCCATAACGAAATAAACTACAATTCCATATAGATTATAATTTATTAAAACTAGAAATAACAGCGTGGGGAAAAATATAGTGAATTATAACAAAAAAAAATACTTTTAGAAATGGGCATAATTTGATATGCAATAACTATATAATCAGATAACGAATCTCTTTACTTGTTACATTAAAAGAGCAAAAAAAAAAAAAACAAAACAAAATTATCTAGCGAACCAAATCATTGGTTCATGTTTACCATTTATTCGCTGACTTTATTTTCATAAAAAAAATAAAATAAAACGAAAACATTAACTGAGGAGGGAATAGATTATTCAATTGCATATACATAAAACACTTCACAATCAATGCGAATCTCATTCAAAATTCACTGAATATCTACTGCAATTGCACTTTTATGTACAACGTACAAAAATTGATCATTTATGCGAAAATTAAACGCCAATTCGACCGCGTAGTTGAAATTATAATAATCATATTTCATTCTTTAAACGCATAATATTCCATTTATTGGAATTCAACAAGATAACAAAAAAAAAACAGAATATTCATCTTCTTCTATTTGAAACCATGGAAAGCGTCTGTTCATAATCGAGGTGAGAGCGAAACGAAATATAATTTAATGTGATTCACTTGACTTCATCATCACATTATTACCTTCTGAATATTATTTTTTAAACCTCAAAAGAGAGTCTTATTCTATGCGACACAGATTGTAAATTTGAATATTCTTCGCTCACCTTAATTACCAGGTTGTTGCTCAAACAACGTTGTAATAGTTTAAATTAGTAAATGTAATAAAACAAGACTGTAACACCGTGTAATAGACATTATGAATTTTCTATAATAAAAATAAAAAAAAAAAAACTCTACCAAAATACAAATATTATAAAACAAATAAAGTTTATTATTAAAAATTAACGATCCATGATAGATTTACGTAACATTTTTAGCTATTTGTTTATCCACACTGTATATTTGATATAACCCTATGGTTATAATATGATACACACCAAGTCAAGTTCTTAAGCGCGTTAAACTTAATTTTGTAGAAAATTACTGGTACCACAGTTGGGGTTAATTCATTGACCTTAACTGATTAGTTGGGACAGAGATTATACAGTGTTATTTTGATATTGTAACTATATTCGTTATTAAAATAATATACTCCGAATCAGTCAGTTATTACAGAAGACAATATAAAACAAAAAAAAAATCACATGGCCAATGAATTGTATTCAATAATCAACGTAAAATAACAACAAAATCCCTTCAGAATCAATAGCATAAAATTATTGTAATTTCTGTATATTCTGTTCACTACATCTGTATTGAATTTATCACTTTTTGAATAAAACAGTTGATATTAGTATCCCCTTTTTTGGTATTATAATGACCAGTACATAATCAGTAATTGAATACAAAAGGTAACATTTTTAATCTTTTAGCCTATCATTTTCATATGTTTCATACATTGTATTACTGAATCCCATTAAATGAAAATAATATCCAAATTGTTAAGAGACACAAGTCGAATAGAGTTAATGGATTTTATTCTAATGAAATGTGTACTAGGAGATAACAATTTTTTTGTTTTTATATTTTCTACGGTGTATTAATTCTGTTGAAATAAAAAAAAAAAAGAAGAAATTCTGTACAAATGTACACTATGATGATCACATTATTTACATAATAAAAGATCATAATAGAACTTATTGCGGAAATTAAAACCGGTAATGTGCCTTTTCTCAGTTACAATTCCACTATGGCATATGAAATTAAATTCAAATATCCATTAATATTCAAATCGCGCAAAATTTAAATTAAAATGAAAATATATTTATCATATAGAAAATTCTGTTCATTTATTCTTTTATCTGTATCATTTGGATTCAGTTAGTTTCTGGGAAATGAATTTGATTTTAAGTAGAGCAACACAATTCAATTCAGAACATTTTCATTTAAGTTCATCGTATTTTGATTAATTCATATTAGAGATTTCTATATGATTATTCTCATGTGATTGTTCAATGTTTAATAAACCACAAGAAAGTGTGGTCAATGTATGTACATATTAATTACTGAACAATACGATTTGTAATTCTTCAACATTTAAATGATTTCTAAAGATTTTTCATTTTTCCATTTGATTTTTAATTTACTCTATCCAAGTTTTCTGAAATTCCCAATTCTTTTTTATTATCAAGACTTCAATTTAATTCATTTTCTTCCGTTTTATTTGGTTACTCAAGTCTTTTGCATAAATGCCAATCGTCTAAGAAAAACCAAAACCCAAAAAAAGAATGTTACGGCATCATGAACTGAAATTACTCCTTTTAATGAAATAATTTTCCGGACTGTATAACAAAATGAGGTTTTGGCTAAACAAGAAACAAAATCATGAAGAATACCAAACCAACAGTCAATGTTACGTCAAAAAGTAATACCTAATGAATCTGTATCGCACCAGCTAAAACTTAAACGAAATTATTATTCCAGTTCCACACTTTTTTTTTTTAATTTTTTAAATGACTTCATTTGCATGCTCACGGTGTGATATTCTCCTATTATGTATAGTTTTTATGTTTTGGTATTATTGGATAATATTTCTTTTTTCCCAATGTTCCCAATGTTTTTTATTTTATGTATTAAAACTCTCCCTCCCTGAATCAACATACCGGGAGTCACTTGTTATTCTATACAATGTACAGGTTAAACTGCTGCCTATAGCCATTACTGTTGCTTTTTTGGTGAATTCTAGTCGCTATTTATTAATATAAATACAATGTATAACTCAATAGAAGTGAAATGTAAATTCACTGTTTTCGCATGACTGATTTTGGAGGCGACAACAAATCATTTGTATGGAAATTAATTATTGGTAGCCGCTCATTCGAGTTTTATTTTTTTTGTATTTTTTTCAAAATTCATTATGATTGACCGAAAGTTCACCACCCACACCAGAGATCTGTTAATGATTCTTCTTTTCATTAATTCCACTCAACCTTTTATTGTTTACATTTCCGGGTTTTATATGATTCACTCTGGAGATTTATTTCATGTTTTTATCAATACTAATTTAATCATCATTTTAATTAAGAAAAATTCAAAATAAATTATTTATATTCTTGGCATCAAATCAGAACATTAATCTTGATAATACCAACCAAATTAACTGACAGGAAATATAATACAAATAAAAGAAAAACAAAAATAGTTTATCTGTTTTTATTCATCTGGACATGTGAATAATTTTCAATTTTACCATTTATTTTTGAATGCAACGGCTTTTATGCATTAAATTCTCATGGTATATCATTTAAAGGGTAACCGATACCACAAGGTAAATTGATATTTGTAACGCAATGTAAAATGAATCAATGTTACCTTACACAGAGGTCACATAAACATAATTTTGTTTTATTTTTTTTATGAGAATAATCAATTTTATAGCACCCTATAATTAGACGTAATATAGACAATAACAACAACAGTAAAACGAATAAAATAGTTAAATTTACATCGAAAATTTTTAGCATAATGCCTTTACACATGAAAATATTTTATCCATTAGACAATGACATTATAAGTGTTATACTTTAATTTTCTGTATCATAAATATGTAAATTATTTTATATTCTTATTTTACTTGTAACTTCCTTCTGAACAAAACACACATCCAACTACACACCGGAATAAAATTGAAATAAACGGTGAACTATTAAATTATAGAAGAAAATAATAACAACAAAAAACAAAAAATGCTTCATTTTTATTCCCTTCTATCATTAAACTAGTAATTAACCAATGGAATTGGTATAGATTTAAGTAAATATATGATGAAAATTATATACTGTTAAGAATAATTACATTTTAATATTAATTTTATATTCCATTATGGGCCCATAACGTTCGTGGCCCATTAAGAAATACTAAATAAACTAAAGAACACTTTAATATCAAAAAAAAAAAAAAAACTGAATAAATAAAGAAATAAAAGAAATCAAATAAAATATGCGTAAAGAATGATCAGACAAAAATTTTATTGTAAATTATTATGTGCAAGGGCAAAGTAATTATAAAACGAAAAAAATAAAAAACAATTCGATATGAGTTTTCTTTCACTTCCATTCTACATATCCATTAAACTGTGTACGAGTTTAAACATCAGCCATATCATAGATTTACGTATTTTTGGTATTACATCCGAATGATATTAATAAAAAAATTACAATTTAACACAACAACTGAATACATTTGGTACATCATGTCAGTTCATTCGACCGTTCAATTAAAACAAATTTATTTTTATTTTTTGTATTTAAAATTCACTTGAAATCCATAAGTTTCTTTAATGTTCTAATTATACTGAGCTTTCTGATGCAAAAGATAACATACACATTATTTTCGTGTATAATTGTCTACACCATCCAGCACACCATGTAAAATCAATAATGACGAATTATTTCTGATTTATACAATTCTGAATACAAGAAACACAACAAATCCAATTCCATATGCATAATGCGGTTTTTTTTTTATTTTTGGTTAAAGTTCTTCATTGTATTTTAACTTGAATTTTGCTGTTTAATATGATTATCGTTCTTGTTTTTTTATTCATATGTTCTCTTTTATAGAATTTATTTCATTTTTTTTTTTTGAATGTGCAATGCCCAGTGAAGGTTTAATTGGTTCCAAAGTTGAATACCTGTGCGATGTACCGTGAAAATCAAGAACATCTGAATACCTAAACTGTTATGTGATTTAATCATTATAAAAGAATGCTTTAATTCGTCTTTTTTTTTTTCTTATTTTATATTTCTTCATTTCAATGCTGTATACTCTGAGTCATAGTTATTTCAATCAACCCCTACCATACATAGCTTTTATGAATTCGTAAGACGTTTGAAATGTTCTTTTATCTTAATCGGCATGTGTATGAGTCGTCTTTCTTATCCTCAAACGTAAGAAAACCAAAACAAAAAAAAAAAAACTAAATATTTCCTCTGTTGATTGTGAATTTAGTTTTTTTTTCTAATTTGCAAATATTCAATGAAAGTGTGAAACGAGAGAAACGATAAAAACCACAGTCAAATATATTTCACCTTCATTTTCGATTGTTATTATATCGTTTATGAATTTGAATATGTGTGTCGTATTTTCGTTCAAAGATTCTCAGGTGAGACGACACATGAATTGACAATTACCTAAAGATTTAACTACAAAACTAACCAAATTCAAAATTTGGTCTTGATAACAAACGTTTTATTGCATAATTCTGTTTGAAACAATTCAAGAGTTCCAAATGGCTTAATTAGTACGTGGGTTTGGATACCATTAGATAAATAAAAATTATTATTTCAAATATCTACAATTTTAATAGTGTCATATACGTAGAAATACAGAAGACAAATACTTTTGATACCACCTGGTATCATTAAACATTTAACTTCTATCGTATTTAATTTTCAATGAAATTTTATGTTTATCAATTAAAAATCATTAGTGAAACATTTCAAGATACGTAATATCTTCATAAAACCAATAACATTTACAAAGACACATTCAGTTTATTATTTTCTTGATATTTAACTCTAATTGATTTAATACCATGGCTATAATCTAACCAGATATGATTATAACAATCTACTGATTGTTCAATAGTTAAAGAGTTTCAGATATTTTATGTATATTCTAAATAAAGGTGTAATTCGGAATGTTTAGCATAAACGTTACTTAGTTACGTTCATTTCTTTTCGTTAAATACATCAATTACTTTATAGCCCATTCATATTGTTAACAATAATTGACTTTGTATTGAAACCTTATGTGCATTTAATATCCATTTTCAAATGAAAAAGAAAATTCATAATAATTTTAATAATTTCTTTTTAGTGTATTCACTAATTTCATTAATCGTTTTCATAGTAAATACAGTTCATATCAAATATTTGTTAACTCAAATTGAATTAAACGTTTATATCACTAATTTTTACCTGGTACGTAGTGTTTAATATCACAGGGTCATAATTTTTATTTTTCAATCCATTTAAATTGGTTAAATTCGATATAGTGCAATGTCATTAATCAATGAATCGCTTCTTTATTATAATTTCTCTATCATTAAAAATCCATAAAATATTACGCATATTTTACTAAATATGGCATATGATGATGAGTAGTTTCTTTTAGTCAAAAAAAATACCACGAAAAATCATTATTAAAATACATGCTGTGGCCCCCCAATTTATGAATTCACCATCTGCAATAATACATTTTGATGCCATTGATTATCTAGTCTTTTTATTCATTTCATTCTTTGATTCAAAATGTGGCTCACGATTTTATTATTGTTTGTCGGATACTTTTTTTTGATTGTTATTACGACTATTAGTACATCGATTTTGTACGTTTAACATTTATCAATGTTTTCGTCTGTGGGGGGAAAAACGTAAAACTAAAATGCCGCCGTCGAAAAATATAATAAACAATAAAGTAACGTATTAATCTAATGCAGATGGGTCAACAGGTAATGATCAAGGTAAAGCCCTTTTAACCACAATATTCAATCGGTACGTGATGATTATTTGATTTTAAATATTACACAGACCAAAAAAAAAAACTCTTTCAAATTCTCTCTTATGGTATTTTTTTATCCATCAAACATAAATGTGGTATTTAGGCATCGATGGTAAAATAATAGGCACATAATCGAGAAACACGATAAACCAATTTAAAGTAATAATCAACTACGATAATCCACAAACAAAAATACAAGAATTACCCAGAATTTTTTAAATGAAAGATTAATTTAATGAAAACATACCGTTTAGTTGTTGCTCCTCTAGTATTGGCAGCCATCGATGTTTCTATTGATTGGAATGACAATGAACCGTTGTGACATATTGTCATCGCAGATAAAATTGAAACTACAATTTACACTTCACTGACAGCCTATTAGATTAATACCAAAATAAAATAAAATTTTATTTATCCAATTTAATATGAAAAAGAAAGAGAGAAAATGTTTCATTTGTTTGAATCATTTCTAAAACAGTTCACTTACCATAATGGAAAAATTGCCATCATTTTGGCTATAAAGTGTTTTAATAGTTTCCAGTTATTTGTATGGTACTCTCCATCCTTCTGAGTCATAGACCGTCTCCAATAAAAGGATGATGACATTTTTTTTTTTCATCTTCTACTGTACAGTGAGCACGAACAACTGTAAAACAGAAAGTAAATTGGCAACATTATTACCACAAAATGAAGGAAAAAAAAATTTCTTTTTTTTATATTGAGAATAGTAAACTAAATATTACATTTTGTCAGAGTAATAGTAGTTAAAATCACAACTTTATTCTTTATTTTGAAAAATGAAAATAAAAATGGAAAAATAGAAATGTGGAAAATTCGTATGAAAAGTTCTAACAGCCGGAACTAAAGACGAGGTAACAGAAGTATTCATTGGTCTCTAAAATTTATGTGTGTACAATTGTATCATTATTAGTTTGACTAAGTTTTACTCTCTTTTTTTTGCTATACTCAGTGACTAGAAATTTTCATTGTAAATGTCTGTTATAAGTACATTGTTGTCCAACTTTGATGGCAACTAAAACTATAGGATTTAACCAATTCTATACGAGATGTAAGATGAAACAAAACCAAAAAAAATTTACTAAACTAATCTATAAGAAGATAATCAATCGAAAATATCAAAGTTAGAAGAAGAAAAATAAGAAATTTATTTAATATTCGTAAAAACTATTTCATAATAAGTGTAATAACATTGTTCAGTATTTTAGATAACAAATTATTCAACATTGTATAGGATTGATGCCATTACATTTATTGTCCAATGAATCTTGAGAAAAGAATAGCTGAACTCTGTATTTGGTAAACTTATTACCAAGACAGTACAACTAGCTTATTGAAAGAAATAGACATTATGTGAAAGCCCAAAGTACTTTGAAAGTTCGTACACAAAATGTATCGTAGTAAAATCTGATTTAATGCAACATTGTTAGATATTAATACTGCTAAACTTAAAGTATTATTATGTATTACTTATGAGCTGCCTTTTTTTTTATATTTCTTTATCGTAATAAACTCTTCTATCTGCTTAGCTCTCTCTCTATTTTGGTACAATCAATGTTTAGTTCAATTACTGATAGATATATACATTTTCATGTTTAATAATATATATTTTGTGTAAAATCCAATTCAATTTGCTAACGATAATAAAGATAAAAATGAATGTAAATATTTTATCAATAACCATTGATTTATCTCTATTGCAAATGAGTTGTTTTGTTTTTCTAAGTAATAAGTCCATATCAAGATTACTATTTCATTTCTATACGGGTTGTACATTAAGAATATCTCAGCATTTTATTTGGCGATGGAAATAACAAACATTTGAATCAATTTGGAAGGTAAAATGTTGTACATTCAATTGACGATATAATTGAAAATGATTTAAACTTAAGATACAATAAGTACTAAAATTTAATATTATAATCTTTAACTAAAAGTTTTTCGTATTTTCTATATCTTTTCAGTTAAATGATGAAGGGAATAAGTAAAATACAACGGATATCATTAAATGATATTGACTATTTCACTTATATTTCTCTCTTTCGCACTTAAGTGTTTTACCTTTTGGGTTTAGATTTCACAATGTGTTTTTAAATGGATAAAAGACTCCATCGTCTAACTATTGAATAAAGATAAATTTTGATATGAAATACGATTAAAATGCATCCGAGGTGAAACAAGTAGCAATGTTAAATTGAAACGATGTAGAACATCCCAATGAACATTATCCATTATCTTAACGTTTTTTTTTTTTTTATTTTGATTCCATATGTGCATTTGATTTTTATTCTTATATTCATTCTTTTAAACATTATTCGTTTTTAACTCTTTTATGTTTCTTATTCAACGTAGATAACAAAAAATAAAAGAATTGATTTTCTTCAGCTTCTGGTATACTAAAGATTGTTTCATCTTCTTATTTGATATTATTGTTTTATGTGTTGAGACATAGTGGATAAGATATTACCGTTAAGGTATGGTAAATTCTATCTTGTAACCATATAATACTTACAATTTATGTATATAACCAACCCATTGGGCTTTTCTATATCAAATTGTAGAATACATATGAAACAAAAAATTAAATTAAATATAAAGAACATTAAGTGGCGCGATTCCAGCTATAAAATTTATTGATGCAGTTAAAATAATCGGTTCTCTCTTTACCATTTTTTTTATATTTTCCATATGAAAGTTCAACTATTAGTTCTATATACTATTTCACCATATTAAATTCACTACGTTATCATATGATTCGATAAAAAAAGAGACAAACGAACAGAATCATCAGCAACTACGAATGACTATAAATGTGTGTAATGTCACTCTCTCTCTCATGGTACAATTTATTCCAAGTAATTTCTATCAGAAACGATTGTTTCGTTTTACATTTAAAACTTTAAATAAAAATTTCATCCCGCGTTTAACTTTGGTGGCATGAAAAAAAAAAAAACATTTGCAATAACTACCAATGTGCATCACATATTCTTGTCTCTACGAATGAATACACTACATTTGTTTTTTTTTTAATGTTGAATTCATTCGTGTACGCGAAATTTATTGAGTGCACTTCTGTACAGTTTTTTTTTTCGTATTTCAGTTCATTTTAAAGAAAACTATCAAATAATTTTCTCTGTGATATCCGTATACTAGTAGTGTGTCTATGCTTTCCAAAAAGCGCGAAAGAGAATAAATTTTCCATGGACATGCAAGCAACCATGTAACTAATGTCAATGCAGTTCAGTTGGCAAAAATTATCTTATCGTGGCTTTTATTTCTGTCGTTTTGTTTTTTATTGGATCTTAAATTGGTAGTTTTTCTTTTAAAACAAAACAAAAAAAATTCTTTTACTTTACTGTGTCTTTTAAAACGGATGGAAAAGAAAGTAAAGAAAACTAGATAGTTGATAGACTTCCCGTTGTTGTTGAATTTTATAGATGAAATAAAGTTCTCAATTAAATTACTTCCATTGTAATTTTCCTTCATCTTTAAGTATAAGTTTTATTATCATGTTCATCAAGTAATTTTTGAAAATTACGTTTAATGCCAAATTAGACAGAATGTCATAAAATTAACAATCTACCCCGCCTTTCAGTGTAAAACTGTTATAATTATTAAATGACTTAAACAAATTTTAATCCATTAGACGAGTATTTACCTCAGCAGTACACATTAAAAATTACAGAAAATGTGATAAAAGTTCTATAGCAAAAACCAAACCTATAATAAGAAGGCCGTTTTAACAACTAAAAAACCTAATAAATCAGCATTTCCCTTTTTTCGTTATATAGAATATTACTTATACATGTGGCACTAATGTACGGAAGCTAAATTGATAGTGAGTAGTTAAATAGTGACGCTTTCACTAGTTAAAACCGATTTATTTTTGCATTCATTAGAATATTTTTTATTACAATGATAAACAATAAACATGAGCCTATTAAAATGGATGATACAACTCGGAAACCGTTTAAACTAAATACTCATTGCCAATGCCAATGTTATAATGCCATTGACTTGAATCTAGAACAATAATGAATAATACAAAATGTTTATTTCCAAGCACACCACTAAAAAGATATAAAACTTCATACCTTTAAGAACATTAAATCATTGATAGAGACAAATGCCGTTTTGTATCATAGATGAAACAATTAAATAAACACCACACAGAATTATAAATTGGATTCTAAGTCATTGGATTTAAGTAACGGCTATCATGAAAATGACTGTCTCGACTTTGTTAAATTTTCATTGCTACCACCAATCAAAGGATTTATAGAGACAATTTCGTTTACAATTTCTGCCTCTGTTTAGTTAAAAAACAAGAACGTAATTTCATTCTAAATAGTATGGATATAAAACAATTTTAATTTACTGTCACTTTATTACCATCTCCTTTTTCCAGTTAAGTACAAAATAGATGAGTAAGTGTATACAGTGTAAGTTAAAATCAACAGAGAAAAAGAAGGTAATTTAAAACTCAGTCAAGTTTAACACTATTCTCTTTGCTAAAACATAAATTTTAAATGATTCATCAACCAATCAAGATATCATTCACTTAAAAGGTTCATTTTGGCCAAAAAACAGGAAAATATTTAAATGAAATATTGTAACAAAAAATTATATGCTTTTGATGGGGAGTAAAATGCAATAAGGATTTTATATTATTTAAATGAGAATCATAAAATTTATGTGTCCCTCTACATAACTCGTATTGAGTATTAGTTTACTAAAAAAAAAAAAAAAACTCTGTGCTTTAACACTTTTGTGAGTACTTGTTTTTATGAGTATTCACTGGCCACATAAACTGATGCCAAAAATTAAATATTTTTTGTATTATCGCATTCATATCGTAATTAAAATGAAATTAAATACTCTGGTCTCTGGTCTTATTAACGAATTTCATTCATTTTTCATTCTTTTGGGGATACAATTTCCACTGTGAAAATATTCCCAAAATGAGTTTCAATTTTGATGGATCCGTTAATATAAAATGCCATCAAATGGAGAGTGGTAAGTGATGCTTGAATCAAACAAAAATTAAACAAATTCTCATCACATTCGTTGGTATTTCCAATACAGAGTGTACGTATTTAGCTTTCCCTCATTTTCATTTGATTTTCCCACAATGTATACGATCCATACTGTGTTAGTTAGTGCCTAAACGTTGTCCTTTTTCCGTGTAACATAAAATTCAACTTAACCGAAATATTTAGATGAAACAAATTTTAATCACGTCATTGTCATAAAATTCACTATAAAGTTTTTCTTTTTTTTTCCTTAAATTACGAGAATATTTGTATGGCATTCACACACAACCAAATAAAAAAAAATAATTCGCTATTCGTTGTTTCATCTTTGAATGTTAAATGATTGTCAAGAATAGGAGCTTAAAGGATCAAATAAATTTATTCTAAATTTTTTTTTATCACTAAATTTCACACTAAAAATTACAATAAAATCGTTTAAGAATTTCATCCATTTTTCCTTACAATTTTAAATAAAAGACATTCGGGTTACCAATCACGCAAAATTTCAATGTTGGACATTAAATGTAATCAACTTTATACTATGATGGACTAATAAAATTTGGCCATCAAGAAAATCGTAATAGATAAAATTAGCTAAAATGCTTTGCTGGTCATTTCTGCGATTCAAGTTAAAAATGGTTTCCATTGTTCAAACAGTGGACAATAAAGTAGCCAACGTTAACAATTTAAATAAGAAATTTATCCCCCAAGCGAATCAATAAAATTATTTTCCTTTCATTTTAGTCCTTTATATTTGATTTTTATGACAATAGAAATTGCCGATTATCAATTAAGAGTTTTCTTTTATGCGACCATAATCTCATTTAAAACATCACCATCCACCACCCATTGTACAATGTCTTCTTATTTGGACATTCGGTTAAGTATGAATTGATGGTCTATCCTTTATCACCTTTAATGTATTTTTATTTTATTTCATCATTTGTGTTACACCTTAAAATGGTACCGATTTGATTCACACACAATACCAGTGTGGGTGGTAGAGTGAGTAAGAAACAAAATGTAATAAAATTGATTTTTATATGGCACATCCAGCTCCTTTAATTAAGAACAATAAAATGAATGTATCACGTACTTGTCTTCTCCCCACCTTCTGTATTTCTTTACTGTTTCAATGGTCATTTTAGTTGCTTCTTGCTACCATTCTATTTCAATGATATAAAATACCATATGGGTTTTTACCTGTCTATGAATTATTATCAAACTGTATTCAATAGAATTAACAGGAAAAACCACAAGAAAAATGGTACAATTCACAACCACAATGATAGTATAAAAGCTATGCCAAATGATGTTATGCATGATTGAAATATAAGAAGTCGAATTGATGTAACTCAATGTCGTTTTTACTGAATAAAAAAAAAATTGTCTAGAAAAGGAGATTCTTCCATTGAAGAAGTGCATGCTTAATGTTCAATGTAATGGATTTCTTTCTACTATTCTCATCATTAAAATTCACATCTGCTTTCATGTAATGGGACCTTTATGTGTTCGTAATTCGATTTAATGGTTCTAGATGAAGTTTTGTTATATTTTTTATTATTTGCCTCAAATGTTACTGTACTTTCTCTGATATATTAGATTTTGTTACTATTTTCGGTTGCCATTCATTCAATATCCAAACTGTTTTCATTTTGTCTACATCGTCTGTGTTCATTTGTTTCCTTCCGTCATCAAGAGAGATTGGCAAGAAGTATCAGAAATGAAAATGTGTAACCATAATTCTTTCTCTTTTTGAATGTGCAAATCCCACAAAAACCCGAACAACACAAAAAAAAATATAAAATTTTGTAAAACACTTCAAATATCACCTGTCCTTGGGATGTGGTCCATTCAATTTTCATTTGATATGGATGTGTTTGGTGATACGGAACGTTGACTTTCAACGGATCATGAGGGCATCAAAATAATTGCTTTATTACCACAGAACGCGTGTGGAAATATCTAACAATGAACTAATTCAAATTTTTTTCATTCTTATTTTAGGGAAAATCCATCAGACGATTCAATATTGAATGGCACCACTGAATTAAAATGGCAGTTTTGTGAATAGACCATGCAGATCTTCAGTTTTGACGAAATTCAGGAAAAACCCTCTGACATTGATTGGGTGATCTCAACCAATCGAATAGAATCAATACAATTTCGTCACAACTGATCTAAATTGTTCTTTTTTTTTCTATATAATTGTCTCTGAATAATTCCCAAGAATAATTCTCAATAATTTTATCGATCGATGAACAGAAATTTTCTGTTACAAATTTAACTTAAAGACAACTGATGAACACTTCTTTAAAAATAAAATTACCCAAAAAGTATAAGAATACGCACAGAACATCTTAAAGGTCTTTTACATAAAAACAATTGAAATTAATTTTGTTTCTTCAACGGAATTTATAGAACTTGAAAAAGAGTTAAAAGAATAAAAACGCACGATAAAATGAATTCACATAATACGGTAAATTTAATAATCTCAAGTAATTATAAACTCTACTTAAATCCAATTGTAAGGTAATGTACAATTCTCGAATGGAAAATTTTTATTTTCTTATTTTAAATAAAATTATGGAATGAAATACAACAGAATTAAATTAAGAAACTTCGGTACAGAATTAAAATGAATATAAAAATTGTGTATGGGGGCCATATATTAAAATTATAATTTAATATACTGGACGGTAGTTGATAGAAAGAGAACCCATTGAATGAAAGATATTGTATAGAAATGGTCTGTTTGATATCGTTTTGGGATATTGTGGTAAGTCGGCTACCACATACAATATTATGTGGCCCCAACCATAATAATATTCTTTAATTACATATTATTATGGCTTTTATTTTTTTTTTTTTTTCATTTCTTTAACTTTGAAAATTTTTATTTATCCCCCATCTTATTCTTACACAGTGTCTTGTTGTTCATATTATTTCTTGTTTTGTATACCAATTGTGTGTCTGGGACCGTACAAAACATCAATTACATTCTTAAATTCTTCGGTTAATGTGCGTGAATAATTGAATTTGGAAGATTTTTACCTGATAATAATATGTATCATCACCTACATTACAAAGAAATGTTTTAAACTTCTTTTATTTTTTAAGAAAAAAAAAATTAAATTATTGTATGAAAAATGTGAATGAACTTAAACATTCAACAGTTTTTTTTTTTTTTTTTTAATTCACATTTCTTTTAGTGAAAATAATCTATCGTCTTACACAAGTTTTGTAATATACACTGTTACATATTCAATGTAACCTCTTGGCTTTAGTTTCTTTTTGATTTATAAGAAATCTTTATTATTATAAATGACTTCAATATGGTAAAATGGTAAAGGCAATCCCATTTAAAAATCGTTGGTTTTTGTTATGTTTAATACCATTCGTTTAAAATATTTATTTTGTTGCAAGTAAACCGCATTAAATTGTAATTATTCTGGTGCATTTTTGAATGTCTATTGACCTGAAACGGGATCCATACATGATATCATTAACCTGATATAAGCAGAAATTCTTTCTTTAATTAATTTTCTGACCGTTTTTTCTTTTTTTTTCACCTTTAAGATCATCATTAACTCAAGTAAAAGACGTTTTAAATTGAGTCTGTGCTTTGATTTTTATCGTTTTTATTATTACGAATATTACAATTTTTTTTTTTTTTTTTAATTTCCGTGAATTTTCAATGAGTATACACAGTAGGAGAATTTATGTCATCTGAATTGTCTACTATTGTGTATAGCAGGAAGTTCAGAGTTCTGTTATTTTTAAATATTTATATTCGTCGAGGAGGTAATCAAACTTATTCAATGACATTGATTTTTATACATTCATTGCCGTTTAATATTAAAAAGGGATATATGACGAATATACGAATCAATTTTCATTTCATCATTATTGGTTTTCCGACTTTCCAATGTGAAATTTATACGTTCAATGAATCTCTTTACATATGGCAATGAGATTCTCTTATTTTACGAATCACTTCTATGTTACACACTCTATAGAATTTTATATTTTTTAAATTATTAAATATTTGTCAATGAACCATACGTATTTAAACAATCAAAAGATAAATAAATTTATCAACATCATTTCTAAATAATAATAATAAAAACGTACAATTTTGTTATTTTATTTTATATGTTTTACTTTACTGTACAATTAAATTATTAGATAGACACGATAAATGTTTATTTAAATTAAGTAAACGGTATATACACAAATCATGAAAAATGTCTAATTTTTATAACGACTTTAATTTTCTTGATTATAAATTTATCACGTATTCAGTTTGGATTTTTATTAAACAACAACAAAAAATTATATACGAAATCTTAATAATAATCTTTGAGTTTAGTATATGGTATTGGTCAGTAATTATGCGTATGTAGCATTAATTTGTTTATAACAAGCATAAATAAGCCAAACCCCTCGTGTAATGAATATTATTTTATTTTATGGCATTGAAAATGCTTATAATTGAGGTTTATTTTTTGTTTCTTTATTATTTCAAATACCAAATAAACGTAAAGAATTACAATAAAATAATATGATGTACCTGCTGAAGATTATTATTATTTAATTTCAACTTTAAATTTATTATATCAATTATAAAATCAATAAGATTTTAAAGAATAAATCATATCAAATGCATCATTTAATTCAAATAATTTAATTAAATATGTCATTCGTATTGAATTCATAATTGAATTAATAACTTAAACTACCATAAGCTAAGTAAATATTCATCGATTGATACAATATGTCTCAGTACCTTCTGTTGACAATTATATTTAATTAATACTGTGGCAATGTACCATAATTTATATCCAGAAATCCTATTCAATTGATAGACCAAATGTATTGAACTTCTCGTTTCAAACCAAAGAGACAAATAATTGTCAAAAAACCGTCATACATGATAATATTAATTATAATTTTCCACTTCGTCAAAATGTCACAGAGACTACGTAATGAAAATTTATGTATTTACACTGAACAAAAACGAAGTAATATGAAATATTAATAAAAACAGTTAAATAAAATTGACTTGGTACCATTCCAATATTATTTAAATATTCGAATTATAAATAGTTAAACAGATGAATTAATTACACTTTTGACCTACGCTCAATGACCCATCTCTGGAGTATGACTTTAATTTTTAATTATTAATTGAATTATAGTAAACTATATGAATATTTACAGTTTACTGATTTATGTAGATCATAATGAGACGTACTATACTCTCCATCGTTTACAATATTAATTTATAAATAATTTTTATTCAGTAATTGCGATCAATTCAAATTATCAGTGAAATTAATAATGAAAATCAATTTGATTTGATTTTTATTATTGATTACAATTAATGATTCTGATTAAATTCAACTGTAAACTTGGGGATCATCTTTTTTATATTACTTTTCTATTTTTTGGTGAGTGTAACCTCTTTCTTTCTCTCATTTCATATGGCATTTTATGGTGATATGTTGTGGTATTTTTAAAATTATAATTCTGACTTTTTGTTTCTTCATTCAATAAATCCAAATCAATTTAATTAATTGACTGTCATAGTTGCAAGGCTATTTATCTCTTTTTTTTTTCATTTTTCGTTCATTTATTTCACAGCTGTGTTATTGGTTCAAGAGAATGCCCCATAAGTCTATAATTAGTTAAAGCACACCATCAGTTATAGATTGGTTTCACATATTTATTATTAATTTTTTATTTTATTTCTGATTATTTGTATATATTTTATGTTATTTTTATTTAATAGCTTATTTGGTTCCCGATGTGGGTGTCATAGAAAATATATTATTGAAATGATCGTGAAAACGCATATTCATTACTATTTTGTTGATTTTGCTCGTTATACATACATTTTTCAACAGAAATTTCTTTTTATTTTTAATAATGTGAATCGCCTTTTTTATTTCAGATATATTTTGAGGCCAATTGGAAATGGAACGGAATATATTCTTAATTATTTCAAGTTCGGTTATCGTTTGCAAATGAAAATGAAAAGAAATAAATAAATATAAAATAACTTCAACATGAAAATTAATAAAATCAACAGATAAATTACATTTAACATAAACACTTCCATCTTAAACGTGGATGAATATTAAAGAAATATTGATTTTTACTCTCAATTACCGATTAAAGGCATTTGTCAATTCTTTTTTCGGTAAGTGATCATATTGAATTAACCAAAGTGTCTGTCGATCAGTGTCAATGCATTTAAATGATTTCATTAAATAACAAAACGATTATTACATTTTAATGAATTTAATTAAACCAAAATCATGAACTAAATTAACAAAAATAATGAAATTAGTTATTCACGATTGTCTCAAGATCAATTTTAAATGCAAAACCATCTTATAATTAATGGTCCTTCATCATCATCATCATCAAAATGTTTTAAATTTAATTACAACTATGTAGTATTGCCGTTATTCCCATATTTAGTTCACATTGTATATTAAAAATAACAATCAATATAATCGTAAAATAGTAAACCGCATAATGTAATACTATTTTATCCATTCTACCTCCCATGTTAAGTATCATCACCATATAGAGAGATCTAACAATTCACGAGCGCCCATTAGTGCAACCATTCCGATAATTGAAATTATTATTATTTCATGTATCAAATCATACGATTTTATTATTATTATTTTTTTTATAAATTATCCGTTGCCATATTACTCGTTTCTAATTGATGTTTAGTTTATATGAAAAACATTAATAAAAATATTGAAGTTTTTTTTTTTTGTTTATTAAAAAAATTAATAAAAGAAATAAATACACCGTGTATAAGTTAAAATAAAATAAAAATACAATTAATATGCTTGAGAACGGTTTCTTTTTTTTTTTTAATGTTTAGTTTAAATATCATTAATTCGCAATTAAGTGTCGACATAGAGAACTCATAGTTTAACTAATAGCAACAGCAGCAGCTACATAGATCGTATACCAAAAAAAAAAAAAAATTGCATTTAAAATGCATTAAAATTAATATCGTACAATGCGAATTTTGTGACTATTCAAACATTTATTAAACGTTTGCGTACTCAAAACATACACACAATTATTGGTTGCAATTAACTGAAACTCTGTGTGAATTAAAACAGTTGTAAAATTTACTATTAAATTGAATATGTACTGAACTATTGACCAACAAAACGCTGATGATATTAACTATCATATCTGATAAATTAGTAATTCTCTCAATTTTAACTAAATACGATTGCATAAGATTAAAGAATTTATTTTTTTTTAAATATTATCGTTTTGATTATTTAATTGCCACCATTGAATCCACCACAATATCTAAGTGTAGTAAAATTAAATAAATTTATTAATTCAGTTACCTAATTAAACCAAAAAGACCCTCAAAATCAATTAAAAACAAAATCCATAGCTCACAAGATGAACTTAAAAAAACAAAAAATAAGAAACCAAATCTCTTATATAATTGAATTTCATCAATTTACATTTCAATAATTAAAAACGATTTCAACTGTCTAGGATTGAAGGCTCCACATAGGGAAAGTATATTAACTTTATGCACTAAAATTCATTTCCAATCAATGCAAACTCAAGAAACCAACACTTTTTTTTTTCTTTACTAATCTCGTTGTCTGGTAGTTAAAATTGCCAACTGATAATGAAGTGCAAAAACAACATCATCTTATGCACAATTAAAATAATTAACACTCTTTTATTATTTACATTTAATATCTGAATACCATTTTTATTATTTACATTTAAATTTTCTCTCTTTCTTTAAATGTTTTTTTTTTTTTATTTTCTTATTTATTTGATTCAACAGCAGCGAATTACGAATAATATTTAGTTGTTGCTGTTAAATAAAATATTAAAAATCGTGAACATTAAATTTTATCATCCAATGGATATTAATCCACCCAAACGGGCTATTAAATGTCTCATTGTTTTTAAATAATACATAAATTTATTACTTAAGTAAATTTATCTTCGATCTACATTTTTCCTTGAGACCTCTTTTTTGTTTGGTTCTCTTATTATTTTAGTGTTTCTTTACTCTCTTATTTATTGGCTAGCGCTAATAAAAAATACGAGAAAACAAAAAAAAAATGTGGATAAAACAAGAAGAAGAAGAATAAAAGTTGAGCTTAAACAGATGCATCTGGACTGAATGTCACCATATAATCATAGCCAACCTTATTTGCATATGTCAAAGATATATCTTTCTAGAGAGGCCTCTATCATATACAAATACCTACATAATCGGCTTTCTCTTGTGCTAACGCATCATCTCCAACCGTAACGGTGTTTATTCTTTTTCATTTTTTAATAAATAAAAAAATAAAAAAAAAAAAGTAAAACGTTGATCGACACTAAATTGTAAATTATCATGTCTGTATTTCACTATAGTACATAATCTCAACTATTATACATTAAACAACATCGAAAAGATGCAAAACAGAAGACAGTAGAACAACAACAACATACAGCGAAAAAAATAAAACATTTATAGCAAAACGGGAAATAAAAAATAGCCCGAGAACATATAGATAGAATAGCAAACAAGAAACAGAGATATTGAATGAGAAATGATGAGGAAAAGGTGAGTGGTATCTATTGAATAAGGAGGATGATGTTACCAATCAATATAGAACTGATGCGTTTAATTAATCATACCCATTTAATCTCATTCGAGGTTTTCACCTCCATCCCAATAACCGTAAGCAAGCAGCACACACAACAAAAAAAAAATGTAACAGAAAAGGTTTTCGAGTTCGATTATGCTAATTAAAAATTGGCAGAATGCAAATCATTCCAATCTATACACGGTTGTATGTTATCTCCGATAAATTTTCATGTCTGAAGTGGGAAACTCTTTAAACCAAAGTACACAACTTTTTCTTTTTTTTTGGTTATTCTTGTATTTTCTATTAATTTCCATTCGATTGAACTGATGAACGCATCACATTTTCCTCTTGTTTTTTTGTTACATAAAATTTATATCAGTCTGGGAATTTTTGTATATTTGTTTGGGTAGTAGACTCACTCATATGAGAAAACCACAACCGTATTGGAATGTACTAAATATACATGGAACACAATACACCGAAATGAGTGAAAAAAAAAAAAAAAACAAAATTAAATCCGTCGTGTCATCTCTCATTCGGTGGTTAATGAAATGGAGAATTAATTTCTCCCAGGGTTACACCTGAATCATGAAATTTTTTTTTTTTGTCTTTCATTTACTGTACACTAATTGAGGAAGCAGACGAGGTTGATCGGGTCTTCGAACCATTTGTACTCACTAAAATAATAACCCTCCAACTGAACGCAATTCAAAGTTTTACAATAAAATCAACTTAAAGGAATTAAAAAATAGGAATTTGTGATTGGATATTCGATGAATTGTAACGAGGAATAACAGAAATGTATAGTAATCGGTATTTTATTTCTTTGAGATTTACAAAATGAAAATAACTGATTGAAAATTATCCACCATCCAATGTGATATTAGAGAGTGAGAAAGAAAGTATTCGATTGATTTTAATGCACAATTCACTGTTGCCTTTGGGTGGTTCATTACGTTGGTACTTTTATTTTTTATAAATATTCTAGTACACTCCTTGTATGTTGCACATTACAATACCAATGAGAAGAAGTAAAAATATAGATTCATTACTTCGTTTTAATATAGCGAAATGTTTTCTAGATTAAGAATTTTTTTTTTTAAAAAAGAACGAGACCACTACCACACGGATAGAAACGTTAAAAACGTAAAAATACTTAATTGAAATCATGCGCAATTATTGAAAGTTTAATCAGATATTATTTGCCATGTAATTGCAGACGTCAATTAAATTTGTTATTTTTGCTGTTTGGTTTTTTTTTGTTTTATTTGCGGGCATTAAAATTACGAATTGATGGATTGTGAAAAATAAGGTCAGTTACACGAGCACATTGAGACGAATGTCTCAGTTGCACAATTCACGGTTTTATTTTTCCTTGATCGTATTTAAATAGACATTAATATTCTACCCATTTTTAAATGAAATTTCAATAATAATTTAGTGGGTGGTAGACCCAACTCTAATCAGATTATAGCAATAAAATGAACAGAAAATTCTGTAAAAAAAAAAACTTTGGTTTAATAAGCCACAACCAGAATTAAAAATATCTACCCAGTAATGATTTAATGAGAATTCAACTAATTATTTTGAATTAATCAGAATAAATCGTTTCATTTCTTTTATTTTCGAATACTAAAAATAATAACCAAAACAAAGTTGATTAGTAATTTTCATATAAAAAACAAAAACTTACTCGCAACTTTAGTTTTATTTGACTGGAATTATGGGTACTACCCTTTTACTTCTTTTTTCTCTTTTTGCTATTTATGAATTTTTACCTTTATGATCAACCAAAATATTATTAATAAATTGGGTAACCGAATGGGTATTAAAAAAGTTTTAATTTTATTTCTGTTGAATAACAGCAAAATTGACCAACAAACATTTCATATCATAAACTAAAAATCTCTTTTATAATTCTTTGATTTTTTTTTTTTATGTGAGTTTTTAGCTTTTTCTGTTACCAGAAATAGAATTTAAGCACAAGTAATGTGAAGCTTATTAGGCGGGTTATTAATGCAAAAAGTGTCTTTGGGTGTTAGCGAAAATAAAAAAAAAAAAAACTAAAATTCATCTAACTATTCCATCAAATGGACACTGGGAGTTATAGAACGTAACCAAAACACGACAGGCGGGCATGTACCTCTAACAAAATTCTAGGAATTAATATGCCCAGACGGAAGCAAACAACTTATAATACCTGGATTCTTTTTAGTTTTTTTTTTTACATTGAAAGACCCCGCAAGTTAATATGATAAAGCCGTTACGTATTATGATCAGCTTTTTTTTTTCGCTGTCCATAATGCCCAGTATTTATTTATAGTTATTATTCACCACAATTATGGTGATGCTTTTATGAATATGGATAAAACAAAAAAAAAAATTAAACGTTTCGTTGAAATCATAAAATTTAACATTTATTGTACACCAGACAATGGAGGTTTTAGATTAAACAACACTAAATATCTACATTTAAACAAAATATGTACAAGTTGGGGACTCTCTAACACACCTCTGCCCTCTGGTTATTGCCAATTTCATATAAAAATTGTATGTACTCTTCAACTGTATCGAGATTTTTTTGCGTTTCTACTCTTTATTATTGTTGGGCCCCCAGACCAGCAAATAGCAGCCGCTATGATCAAACCGATTGTAGACGCGTTTACATAAGAGAAACACAATTCATTATACAAAACAGTTCTCTGACTTTGCTATTAGTGAAAATAAAAAATCTTTCTGGTGCTGGTGCCCGTGGTCACTGAATTTCATACACACACAATATGCAAAAAGTAAATTCGCGATTTCAATCAGATGTTTTTTTACTGATAACACCAAACACACCATACAAACTGTGTAGTTGAAATACACAACACGAAACAACAACAAAATCTCTCAAAGCTCTTGACCGTCTAAAACCGTATGAATTGCTCCTTCGGTCTACCGTAATTGTTTTTTCTCGATGTTTTTCTTTTCCCAGTTTTTTTTTTTTTTGTTACCGATAAATTTTTCACGTAAATCTGTTGAATTGCAAACGACATGAAATTAAAATTGTTCTACTATGTACATATTGTTTCTTTTCGAATATTGAACTTGCAAATATAACTGAATTAGCGTTTATTTTTTATGTTATTTTTTGTTCCTTTTTAGTTATTTCGTGTGTTACACCATTGACGTATGTTCATAATTGGTTCTTTCGCAGTTAATGAAAAATCCATTCTGAATGCTGATAGTCCCGTGTTTTATTTTTAATTCTTTTAATGAAGAACGAAATGGCAAAGAAGTACCATGAAAACATTAAAAAATATTGAAATGAAATAAAACAGCAGCACAGCCCCAAAATCAAAGAGAACGCGAATAAAAGAGACGCGGTATTGCTTATATGACACACACACTTTTGTGGCCCCAAAAAACAAAATAAAACAAAACTGGCGAAAATACAGAAACAAAAAAAAAAAAAAACAAGCAACCATTTACTCGCATTCTTGATGGCCTTGGATGTTGTGCAGGTCATGGTTTTCTCGCATTTTATTTATGTACAGGCCGTTTTGTTGATCACTCACTGTTTTGTTGTTTTTTTTTCGTGTTTTTTCAACTTTTTTTTTTTAGCTGTTTGCCATTCTGTTCCTACATGAATTTCAACATATTTTCATGTGTATGTTTTATGTACGAAATTCTTATTTATTTTTTTTTTACCAATTCGTTATTATTTCCTCGATGGATTTTTATAATCGTATGAGATTTCATTTGAAAATTATTTCTTTTTTTTTTTACGAATTAAATTAACAAATTTTGAATTTTAAATGACACCGAGATTCAATAAATGGGGTGATAAGCAATAAGAAAGTTGCACTTTGATTAATTAATCGTAACGCAATAGCGGTTAATCATAAAATTAGAAAAAAAAAAACACACAGTAAAGCTTCCAATGATGACATTATTTGTTTTCAAGTGTCTAGATTTGTACATAAATCCCATATCTGTCTAGTTTATTGGTTTATTTTAATTGAAACTTTGTCCTTTGATGACACTTTTGAATTTTATCACCTTTCCATAAGTCGTTATCGATTTTTTTTTTTACATCATTCAATTAAATTATTAGTAAAACAATACAATAAACGTATCAGACTAATCGGGACAGTTTAATCGAACATTGAAATTTAATAATCAATTCATTTATAGTGTTTTACTCAATTTAATCAAGTTTACTTTTTAAATATCAATATCAGTGTGACAATTAAATTCATTATTTCATAATGTGAAATTGATAACAATTATGAGTAGTTTTAATAAATGTAATACTCCGTTTCAAAATTGATAAGATTTTATATTTTCTATTTAAAAAATAAAAAAAAAAAAACATTGATTTTATATTGACACGTAATTTAATAAATCACATAATTCTAATGTAAAAAGATTCATATCAATCACATTGTATTTAACTTGGTGTGAATCAGACATACTGGCAACACAATATGTAATTGTTTAATTTCGTTCAGTCAACTTATTCGTGACACTTTTGAAAATAAATAGCAAAAAAACAAAAAAAAAAAAAACAGATAATCAGCAACTACCTAAATGATTAAGTGCGGAATATACTCACTCATATTTATTACAATATTATTAAAGTAAAAGCTATTTAAGTGGTGTCAATCAGTCTTATCAGTTTTAAATAAAAACTCATTTTTATACAGAAAATTCTATTGGAGAAAGACGTGAACTGATAGACAAGGCCCTGGACACGATCGATAACCTAATGTCAATTATTAATCAGTATCTATAATTAACGAATTAACGTAATGGTTCAACAAAAGAGAACACATACGACTCTCTTCGCATTTGATGACTTATCAGTTAACATATAGTTTGGATCATTTTGCTTCTATATTTCTTTTGAATTACGCAATTTCTATTTTATTTTAAAAACCAACCGAAACACTACACGTAACCCATATGAATTAATCAATAAACATACATAAAGACAACATTTATTCATATTTATGCTAAATAATCAGTTAAGATGTTGAAACATGTTCAATTTCGTTTTCAAATGTTTTTGCAGAACTTAACACACAAGATTTTGTAGTCCCATTCTGTTTATATTTGTAGCCAACGAACTTTTAGTGACTTAGCTCTTTATAACCATAACGTACTATCGCCTTTAGGATCAATTTCATGTTTATCATTAATTATTATATGGAAAATTTTAAACAATCCTTCTTTTACTGTTTCTCAATTGCTTCGTCTTAAGTTTCATTTTACAGTCGATCTCATCTGTTGTTTAAGTTTTTATTTTTATCTTTTTTGTCGTTAAATAAAACTCCAATCACTACTTTAATCGTTACCAATTCATTTATTCTCTTTTTTTTTTTTTTTGCATTTTTACCATATTAATTGTGATACAAATATTTTAATACAGAGATAGTAATGTGAACATAATATTTAAAATGATTATGAATTTAATTTTTTTTTTCTCTTTTTGCTTACGTGTCAGTATTACTTTACAGCTAAAATGAATTAAAGAAACAAAACAAAACAAAAAAAAAGCTCAAGATAATCATAATAATAAGATTCATTTATTGCTGTCTCGTAAGCGGCTAACAGACAGTAATAAAATAAAATGCGATTGTTTGATTATTTGACGTGTGCTAGTGACCCCGTCCATTGACCGATGAATTTATAATTCCTGTATGGATATTTGATTTGAAGTTTTTATTTATATATCTCTCTCTCTCTCTTTTTACTTTAATTCAGATATGATGATGAACAGTCGAGAACACTCTTATGGATGATATTCCATCTAAACGTAACCAACAACAATAACAGTATTCAATGTATACTGATCAACATAATCATGAACTCAAACAAATTGTCATTAATGACATACCCATGAACCTGGAGACGTTCATATGTTTTATAAACTCCATATATTGACTTCTACACTCTCAGTTTTTTTTTTACTTATTTAATATTTACATTCAATCTTTTTTAATGATTGGTGATGAGACATGTTCTGGTTATATTTTTTCCTCCATCAAAATTTTTCAATTCTTTTTTTTTTTTTTCATTTAAATATTTATCTTTTATAACAAAAAGAGAGAAGAAATGGAAAAATAAAAACGCTTAAATATCAAACAAATTTGAATACGTCTAATTGTCATAAAAATTTAGCACACATTCATGTTACAATGACATTGTAAATCAATTAGTTATGTGGTTCTGTTTGATGTTCTCTCTTATGGTTTAGGTGAAAGAACAACTTTAAAAACCATTATGTGCGATTTTAAATATTCATTGTAACAGTAACACAAACAATTACATACTAAAATAGCATAATAATAAGCCAACAGAGAGTAACAGAAAAAGAAATAAAAAAAAAAAAAACATTACTGATGCAACATGATTGAATTTAGCTATTCTGCATATAAGTGATTCACAATGATTATTTTCTGTTTTTTCTTTTGCATCCATCTCTTCAGCATCATTCTGTTGTGTTGTCTGTATACGCGTCAAACGAATAACGATAGAAAAAAATAAAAAAAAAAAGAAAATTGTATGGATCAGCATACACATAAATATGGTGGGTTAATGCATTTTTTATGCATATTGAAGAATACTATAGATTTTATATGAAAAACACTCTACACTTTTTAGTTCAGAATTAAAAATAAAAAAAATATGAAATTGCATGAATTCGAGGCGATATACTAAAATGTCAATTATTTTTGAAATTTGAATGGCACGAAATATTGTTAAAATGCTTCTAGCCAATTCAGAATAAAAACAAAAAAACAAAAAGAAGTGTATTATGGTACAGTTACATACATTACCCCAAAACTAGACATAAAATTTTTAGCATCGGATAAGAAACACATTTTTATGTTGCACATTGTTGAATTTGTTTTTATTTCATTTTTTTGTTTATTATAAAGTTTTGTTTTATTCTACGTTTCTCTTTTAAAGCTTTCAAGTATTCCAATACACAAATGAGAGAATGCAACAGAGAATCAATCCATTGAAGATGCAGTCATCTTTTCTTTTGGATTTCTTATAAATTTATTCTTTTTATCTTATGGATTTAGTGTTGCCATTGGTGAATAAACATAGTACTAGAAAAACTATTTAAAAGTCGATAATAATGAGATTATAATCGTGCCGTACCTATCAAAATTCACACAAGTCGTGAACAGAATTTGTTTTAGCAATTTATTTTTTTTTTGTTTATTCGTTCTTGGTGTACTATTTAAAAATTATATTCTATCAATTCGATATGCTGTTACTTTTGTAGTTCACTTATTTTGTTGTTATTGGTTTTATTGGATAAGAAACACCACTAATGAAGAGAGATGAGAATAAGAAGGCAAGACACAAAAAATTATAATAACAAAAAAAGAAAATAGAAAAATTGATGGCATACATTAGAAGGTCATTCGCTTCAATCAAAGAAGAATTGTCTTATCTATCACTGTTTCAAATGATTGTTTTTATATAGTTTTCTGTAGTTTTTCACTCATTACTGTGCCAATATTGAGGGTAATGAAAATTTAAAAAAAAAATTCAATACAATCAATAGTGATACATATTCAATGTACAACAATAACTTTTAATTTTAGTTCGTTACTATTCTTTTATGTTAATAGTTATAGTTGCAGTAACATGAAATCAATACATTTGAACTAAGAGATTATGTCCACCATTTAGGCATTATTGAACATACAAATAATCAGCAACAACAATACAGAAAAATTTTATCAATTCCATAATTAGATTCATTACTCTTTCGAGTCAAATATAATTGGCAAACAACAGAAAACAATAAAGCGCATAAGAGTCATTAAAGGTAAAAATCTAATTTTTTTCTTCATTCGTTGAGCTTTTAAGATTATTAAATTTTTTTTTTTTGTTTCTTTGCCAGTTTTAATCAACGTATATCACGATACATTCGATCAATTTAAAAAAAAAAATTTTTTTGTTATGCGAGGGCAATAAAATTCGTGAGCATTCAATTAATATGTTAACTTATGGGGCACCACCATGTTAAATTAATAACACACGAAGAAAATTCAATAATTCTTATGTTTTTAAACCCAATGCACTTTTTGGTTTATTTGCACTTATTATATTTTTATTTTTCGATTAGTGATTAAGAGGAAATTTATTGTATTCATGATTACAATTAATTGCATTAGACAGAATATTGAGCTTACAGTGTACATTGATTATGAATAAAACCGAAAAAAAAAATCATTTGGTTTTTCTTCAGTTGCAACAAGTAGAAAATAATTAACGAAATTACGAATAAATATTGGATTAACTATAATGTGGTATTAAGCACCGTAGACAAAAACACATAAATTTTTATTATTCAATTTAAAGATTAATTGAAACCAAAATCATATAAATGAATTAAAATAAAATTGAAACATAATTAATTAAATGAGAATAATTAAACATTATCGGTAGTTAGATTATGACTACCGATTAAAAAACGTGTTGCTGTTTACTGTATTTTATATGTAATTTATTTGATGTATAATTTATTTATATCACACACATGTTGGCATATTGTACAAAAAAAAAAAATAATTGTAAAAACTGCATTTCGTGTTTCTTATTTAAAAGTGGATCCACATCTCATCTCTCCTTCTTTACCCTCGGTTCGTATACACAGACAAGTTGTAACTGCGTCTTATTTTAAAGACAACATTTATTTCATTTTATGTATATATTCTGTAATTTTGTTTTTCATTCAATGTATTTTGTACATATTGCTCTTAAGTAAAGTCCGGTATTTTAATTTACAGTGTGGCCCCAAGTGCATTCACAATAAGAAGTGTGAAACGTACACATATGGGTGAGACGATGATCTTGCAAGTGGCAGTGCACTTGACCATCGATTATACGGAAGGGCGATTGATCCCCCACTGTCACTGGACTTATTTTAATATTTAACGTTGTTACATACAATTTTTTTTTTTAATTTTATTTTTCTCACTTTAACGCTGTTACACGTATTTTAAATGAATCATTGTTACTGAGAACACGTAATAAGAGATGAGATAAAAATAAAACTTGATTTTAATTCAAACGCATAGGGAAATTATATGTAATTGACTATTTGGGTGTATATACAATTGTGAACAGGACTAGTTCAATGCCATTCAACCGGTTTACACATATAAAAATTCAATTTTTGTATTTCAATATCAGACCTTTTGTCGCGATTATTTCTTATCGTACAATGCCATTTTTTTTTTTCTTTAATTACACATAATCATTCTGATGATTTTTAGAGATTTGAGTGAAATTAAAAACAAAAACAACAACATTTCCTAACTGATAAGATTGCATCAAACGTTTTAGAATATTCTGGTACCAATTGTATGGTTCATTTCATTTTATATTTCAATTCACACTTATCAAGGTTATTATTTGCGCATTAGAGATCAAAATTAAATTGCGGTTTCGGTTTTATTTTTATATTAGCAATTACGGTAGTAAAATGCAAAAAAAAAATACAAAAAAAAAATAAAATTGAATTTATTATAAACATCGTGACATTTCTAATCAATAAATAGACTCAGGGAAGAGAATTATTAATGCTGTTTTTAATCGTAATATGACCGGGTGGTTGTTAAATGCTGAATATAATTTTAATCCAATATACCATTGACACTTGTAATCATGCAGTCATATAATGATTTTTAATTGCACAAAAATATTGAATTAATTTCAATTATTTATTAAGGTGGTACTCTCTTATCCGATATGAGTCAAATGCACTAAGCAACAAGAAGTGTGAGTCCAAAGTGAAATAACATTAGAATGTCATGTCAGCTAATGTAATTATATGTAAATAAAAATCAATGATTTAAGTGCCAAGGGTTTTTAATTTTCATAAAAAATTCTTCTTCACCTTTTACTAGCATTACAATGGGGCGTTTTTAGGTGTTTTTAAATACCATGCGAATAGAAAACATATAAATCGTCTATTTGATTTCAATGACCGTTAAACGTAATGTGCGTCTCATTTGCACAACAACTATTTTAATTTTTATCCCCCCCCACACACACCTATCGTCCAGGTAAAATATTAATTGTAATAAAATTGTTTGAAATATAAAACTCAATTTACATGTTTCATAATGCACGCAATTAAAAACGATCATTCATTTGATTTTATTTGTTAGAATATTGTGCAGTTTGTTTTTTAAATAATTCCTGAATTTCTACTTTGCATACACTTTATTATTATTTTCATAGTTTTATTTTACATTTTAAATTATTTACAATATTTTGTAGGAGATCGTGGTATAAAATACTCTGGGTGGCAATCGAATGTACCTGACGTTTTTCATTATTATCCGGTATAGCAAAAATAGAGAGAGAGAGAGAGATTCCGTTTAGGTATAAATATTGTAATTGTACTGTATCCAACGGTTGTAGTTCACATCGTTATGAATTCAATTATAAGTATTTTTTAAGTAAAACCATATTGTGATGTTGTTCTCTCATATGGAAACTGAATTGTATAGCATTTTACTTTTTTTTTTTTTTCGTTTTATTCTATAAAAGGTGGTTCGGTGACCGGGTGATGACACCGTATAACGGCCGTGATAATATAATTTCGTGATTGAGAATGAATCATAATTTCCTATTATAAATTGAACTTGTTTTTTTTTCGGTTTTCTAACACCACCAGATGGTTTAAGTGAGATAACCATTGATGTACTCAAGGTCTAAATATGTCGCCGTTTTGATGTTGATGACCAATTTTATTTCAGCCATTGATCCTTATGACTGGACACCCTCCAATGCCAATACCAATAGTTAATTATATTAAATTAAATTATGTACACGCATCAGTTATGGGGACAGACTAACATATCATTACCATATCAAGATATGAAAGAGAATTCATCAGTAACTATCCTAAGTTACTATTATTGTGGTCAATTGACTCATTCTTCTATGTTTTACTGTTTTTTAACGCTCACCACAAACTTTTTACTCTATTTGAGTTAAATCATAAACCGCACGCGGTTACTACTACATAGTTTAATCATATATTTTCTCTATAGTTTAATAATATGATGTGTGTTTTATTCACCGAGTTTCTACTATGCGCATATTCATAATAATCAAGATTACAAATTTAATTAACATAAGTAATCAATTTAGATGGAAATGTAATGACGTTCATAAGATATTAAATTCATATTTAACAACATTTAATTTACATAATTCAAATATTAGATTCTGTGCTGCTGTTGTTGTTTAATTTTTTTTTTTTTTTTTTTT
>JXOR01000443.1:72072-88133 GCA_001014335.1 Coboldia fuscipes
ATTTTTTTTTTTTTTTTTTTGATTATTAAAATTTTAAAAATAAGAAAATCTGTTGTTGATACAACTACACATCTTATTGCCTGTACATTTATTATTATTATTAATCAGTCGCACCAATTTTAATTTCATTTTGTTGTTTCTTGATCTTTATAATCGATTCTTTTTCGGGTTAATTAAACTTAGTGATTTTGTAAATATGTCTAGCGTATAATCGATTGTTTATTATTATTCAGAGGATATTGTTGCTATTTATTGAGAAATTAAAATATCGATTTTTTTTTTTAATTTCAAAGGTTCCACTGTTTTAATGGAATTTTATTGAATTTTCTATTTGCGCGACATGTTATGAAATATTAAAAGTCATGTATTGATTAATTTCCATTTTTTTAAATTACGATTAAGGAGGGGGCAGAGAATAACAGCCACATGGATGTTGGAGTGCATTGATTTCAATTCAAATTGAACCGATATTGATCATAAATATTTACATTAATTAAATATCGTTGATTTCGTTGTTAATAAACTAACAAATTTTGTCGTTTTTCATATTGTTAGCTTCATTTACTTCCATACAATATGTTTATTTTAAATTATTCAATATCAATCTCACTCTCTTAAAACATATGAATATAAACAAATAATATAATTTATAAAAACCAAAAAAAAAAAAATCACAAAAATCAAAGAAACAAATGAAATAATTGAGATTTAAATGAAGACATCAAACCACGGTATGGTGTAATCACATATTCATGTGCGCATTCAGAATATAATTGATAGCAATTTTAGGTATCACATAACCAATGGCTATTAGGCATTTACCAGACTTAAGGTTATTGAGTTTGTAATTTTCATAACGTACAGCACACCAAATTATTGAAATTAGTAAAGGTAGTACCAGACACTCTTAATTCTACCGGTTTTCCTTTACTTAGCTGTTTCATAAAAACAACATTTCGATACATATCGATACTGCGCAAATGGTGAAATCCATATTTACTTTATTTTCGATACCAATATGCTTCTATAAGAAATCATATTTAAAAACACAACAGAAAGAATAACACGTCGTTCCTTCAGATAAACATATTAATTATTTTTGCATCGATTAATTTTATCGTCATATATTCATTCTCAACAGTTCTTTTTTAGTTTAAAAATAGATCAGTAGAAAATATTTCACAAGATACCAATAATAATGCATCAAAAGTCTCCTCATAACGATTTGTTGTGTATTTTTTGTTTAAATGAACTTTTATTGATACCCGCTTGATTCTCAAATTAATTCTTTTTCAACGTTTGCCAAATAAAAAAAAAACAAATCGCACACAAAATTCACATTTGATAGCATATGGTTTTTTACATTCGCCCAAAAATAAAAACAAAATATCAACATCACATTAAAACGTATCTACATCAAGTTTATTAACCTCTTCAGTCTTAATGATTCCAAATGGGATTTTTTTTTGTGGCTAATTGTTGTTGGTTTTTTATTCATTTAAAAACAAAAAAAAAAACAACAAAATTTCATCAGTTATGTGAATCAAAACAGACGAATATTACGAATTGTCCAAATGTTTAGTCATGGAGATTTCACTTAGACGCGTAACAATGTTTTAAATTGTTTGTCGTTTTTGTTTTTTTTTTTTTAGCACACAAAAATAACAAAATTATTATGCCATTTTTGTTGGTGTTTTAAGCGGCATTTGATTAGATAAGACCAAAGACGCTACAAGGTTGTTTCAAAATGTATTAAATTTAATGAAGAATATTTTCTTAAAATAAAAACACATGAAAATTATGGTTCTGATTTAATGGCCGGTTATAATCATATTTTTCTTCTCAACAACAAAACCGCCTCTTACCGTGTCGAAAGGTTATTGTAACCACACCATTATGGTCATATGGATGATGTCCCCATATAATATTTATTACCAACCGTTTTCGTTCTACAATATCACACACAATCATTCAGCTGGTGTTCAAATTCAATGGTGTTTTTTTTTTTATTCTGCATGTACATTACTATGTGTCTGGTACATAACAGTTATGTATTTCTGTTTAAAACAATTTTACATTAAATTAATGCAGTTTCCAGCATTCAAATGTATTCTAATTTAATAATCTGTATGTTTATTTCAGTATAAATGAAGTACATAAATTGAAATATAACAGTCATTGCGTCTTCAGTTGAAATGCACTTACAATGCGCTAACTAACAATAATCATCATCAGCATTACGTGAATTAAAACATTAAATCATTATCAATTTATTATTTAGCTCTAGACATGTTGTGTCCACGACCTTATCGTTATGGATTTCTTGTTTCATATAATGCACCACACAACAGCCACTAATGACAATTACAAATATTTTATAACGTAATCTGTTTTTTTAGTCGAATAAGTTCGTTGAATTACTTCTATTTTGGACAAGTAGAAGTACATAATATAAATGGTAGCGTCTAATAGCAGCCGTCCACTTTAGATCATGCGGATCCAATTTTCGTTTCAATGTATTTTGAGAGCAATTCACAAAAATATAATTTTGTTCGTATATGAAAAATTACCTTTTATACATTGCAATGTATTTGCTAATTTTATTATTTGGACAAGAGGTGCGTTTTATTAAACGCTAAACTTCATGTATTAAACAGATTCGTTTCAATACGGTGGCAATATTCAATTAATGAGATCTAACAATAATACAAGTAACTAAAAATTGAATTGTATTGTACATAATTGTAAAGATACAGAATATGTGAACCCAAAAAAAAAGATATACAGAGATACCAAGACCAAAATGAGAGAGAGAGGAAGGAAAAAACACCCAAACACATTGTCTGGGGCCGTAACAGAACGCGTCATAGGTTTTAAGGTAGGTCATTGTATTAACCTTCATATCATGTTCAAGGTCACAGACAATTGTGTACTCTCTTAGAAGTGGCATAAACCTCCATAGTGTATTGGATTTTATATTCTTTTGCTCTGACTCGTATATTCAGACATTTCATACCATAGTGTATCTCTGTTTTATTCATTTAATATCGTTACGATATGAAATTGTTTTATGTTTAAATATTGAATACCCCCCAAAAAAAAAAAATAGTTCATATGGTATCCGACGTCGTAACTGATGTATTGGTTCTATAATATTCTTACGATATCGATATTGAACAGAAAAAAATATCTTATACGAGTGTACCTTAAGTTTAAATGCACCAAAAATAAGATTGAATCTAAATCGAATGGGTAATTGAAAGATGAACAGTGGATATTATGAAACAAAAGGAAAATAATTCAATTTTCAATATAATACCAATGCAATTTCATTTGAAATTTCTTGTTTTTTATTTATTTTTTATCTTCACTGCATTGGATACAGCTGTAATAAGATTTTGGATTTTACACATTCGGATCCCAAAAAATATATAAAACAAATTGAAATAATAAAGAATCAAAAGACATAGAGATTCTTGAATAAAATGAGAGAAATCTCGAGGAGATTGTATACAGACAACGTGTTGAAAATGAACCAAAAGATTAAATTAATATCTTTAAGAGATTTTTTTTATTTGAAAAATTGTTTATTCCATCATTGGATCACGTACCAAAAGCTAGTGAAGTTGTACTCTTTCAGTATTTCAATATTCAAAAAAAAAGAACGTTTTCAAAATCAAACTAAATCTAATTCTACCAGATGACCTGAAGGCTCTCTGTACCATTTTTTTTTCTATAATAAAAAGAAACGATGTAATTTAATTCTTATTCATCATCAGTAAGAAGAAAAGATGATTACTAATTTTACGTCCCATAGTGATCTGCTTTCGATCAGGTGAAAGGTAATTTAACCATATTAAGATGTAATTGAGATAAAAATGAAGAGGAAAACGTATAAAATCGTTCGAATCAAATTTTAAATTAAATGAAATATGATGAGATCCAACATAAAATTATGATGATATTAGTCAATGTACACATCATTAGTAGATGAATTGACGAAAAAAAAAAACCACGTAAGAATTCTTTTCAATTTCATTTAAATTATAAAGCACAGAAATAAACGTCTAAGAATTGTAATGAAAAAAAGATCCCAAATGAAATCAACTATTGAAATATAAGGGATTCCCACACTCAATCAATCGGATAGATGAATTTCTTTAATTAAACCACACTAATTCCATATTGGAATGTAAATAACATTTAACAATTGATCATTTTGGTATTTTTTTTACAAACGCATCAATCTCGTTTCGTTCGTTTTTTTTTTTTTTTGATACCTCTAGCAAGTCACTCATTGGTGATGGCGATGAAACACAAACAACTACGTGCTAACACCAGAAAACAGCAACAAAAATTCACATCTATTACAAATCCATGAATAAAAAAGAACAACACAAACACAGAACAATCTTCAGGTGATTATAAAGAGGAAGTGCCACAAAATTAGACGATTCTTGACAATGTTACGCGCAGGTGTAATTATTCTCATTTAAAATTCCATTTGATTTTAATTTAATTTATTATTGGGACCCTCATTAGAATAGATTCAATAACGTTTGAATAGAATCAACCTGAAATACCATCAATTGTAAAATGAAAATAAGAAAGAAAAAAAAAACAAAATTACATCACCAAATAAGACGATGAACTGGCACTGATTATTTTCATCTTATTGTGTCTACATCTTAAATTGATTTTCACATTTTTCCTTTTTGCTACCATTGTACCCACATAATAAATGAAATTTTTGTGTAACCATAAATAGAAAACTGAATAAGTCTGGAACTTTTTGTTTGGTGTTTTATACCACAGGTAACAGAATCTTAGGTGAAATGAGTAATGATGAATCTTTATTTCATTGTGCATCACTATTACTGCACCGTATTTATAACAATTTAATATATTGCGATGGGTGAATAAACTGACAGGGTAACAATCTCAGTCATTAAAATTTTCCTTTTACTTTTCACCTCAGTTGTTAGTCGTTTACTAAATAGAATTTTCGACATAAATTTTGCAATGAAAAGATTAAAATAAGAAAATAGAAGTTTGCTTTTTAAATCGATCAGGTATGTATGTAGCTGAACTATAATTATTTATATTTTTGTATTCATACTGACTAGATGATACCAAAAAGTGGAACCAATCAAAAACGCAAAACAAAATAAAAACTTCAACAAAAATAAGTGATTCATTCGGAATGGATTCTAATCGGTGGAACATCTGCATCAAGAATATACAAAAAGGTTATCGTCCAAGTTCAATCTCTCTTGAGTTTTAAAATAAAATTGTGAATATGCACAGGTTATTCGAGGACATACCACACATCGGATTTATTTCGGTTTGTTCTTCTTTTCGTTTACTTCTCTTATCGAAATCAATGGATTTATATTCTTAGCTGGACTCTAGATATAAATTCATTCTCTACTTGTTTTGTTTCTCAACTTGTATCTTTCTTATCTCGGCAACATTATAATCTTTTGATTCCAAAATAAAAAAAAGTAAATCCAGCATACTATCCAATTCAATGCGCTTTTGCCAATTTATTCAGATCTATTGAAGGATATACTGTTTCAATATTTCTCTTATACGGTTTATTATCTCTCTTCCATTACCAATTGGCCTCTACGATATTTTCCAATATTTTTAAGTTTTAACAATATTCTTTCATCATTCATACGGTATTATAAATACAATTGAATACAATAAAACTGAAGTCTAATCGTCTGAATTTTTTCTCTCTTTTAGAATATTATTTTTGTTGCTGTTTCAAATTTACAGTGCAAAAAAAAAGATTATGTTCGCCTTAGAGATGGAATTGTATTGATCCCATAATAAAAATCTAAACTAGTTTATATCTCTTTATTGTAATATTTAAAAGATTCAGGTTGGAATAATATTGTAATAAATAAAATGCAAGGCGATTCAAGGTTATTTACGGATTTACCTGTATATTGTTTGGGTCTATTGTCATACAGTACCATATGGATTTATAATAAAATTGAATTGTTTTTTTTTATTATGTTTGATAAATAGATGTGTAATATTGATCCATTACATGTAGCAGTTTTTATGGTACTTTGACTAATATTTATTTCACAAATATTTGATTATTAAGTATTATCCACCATAGCCCTTTGATGTTAAAACGTGTCAATGAAACTATGGTGTCTAATTTGATTGTTATCTATTTGATTGTTTGGCATTTGAATTGTTTGTAAAATAAATGCAACCAATTTGGATTGAGTTTTTCATCTTATGGTTATTCGTATGCTTAAGATGTTCAGTAGTAAGTATGAATGCCAAAAAATAACAGTGGATTTACAATATAGAGGTACACCATCAACTATGCATAAGAGATAATCCTATTCTACTACCAGTTCAGGTTAATTTTTCCGATTTTCTATTGGAGTTTATGTAGACGTGCGATATGCAACTTGTATTATATGAAGAAAATATATCGAATTTTCATGCTTGAATTATCTTAAACAATATGTTAAACAGGTGAATCGTTTATAAAAATGTTTACCTTTTACATTATTATACGTGAATGTAAATAATGTATCCATACAACAGGATTACAATACTTTATTTGTCTCTGGTATTATTCACTCTTTTGCCAACCACCAATTTTATTTGTATTTGATATTTTCTTCATTCAATTGTTATTCATATCTTTTAGTTTTCTGATCAATTTGCGATTTAAAATCATTCGATATAAAGCAATTCTAATCTGAACAATTTTATTAGCATTTCACTAAAATATTGAATGTATGTGTATAACTTAAGAATTTTCTTTACGATTAAAATTTACCATATCGATTGCCAATAAAATAATGTTTAGGGACCAACGGGGTGAAACTGATCCAGAAAAATATTCAATCCATCTCAAACAAGTACCAACAATTGAATAGTACTGAAGTGGTTTTTATAGGACAACGATAGTTTTCCCTTCTTAAGATATCGTTTTGTTGATGGCATTAACTTTTTATACCGATCAAAATCCCTAATTTAAAATTTATTTATTTGGTTTTTAAATAGAATCCAATGAGCAAATCTATTGAATAGATTGAAAAATAAATCCTTTTGCTGTTGTCTCGGTTGCCATACAGTATCCTTTCCAACAATTTCATTTCTTATTCGGACGGTATATACAACAATGGTAAGTGAATTGAGAATAAAAAGAAAAATATTATTCAAGAAGGATTGATGAAGGCAAAACCCGTTACCCATTTACTATTCAATATACTTATTCTGATCAAATAAAACGAAAAATCGAAAAGGTTCAAAATCTCGTCAGCTAGAAATAATAGAAAGAAACATTTCTCTTTCTATTATTTCATTTATGCTGACATAAGCAATAGACGATAATTTGAATGCAGTTGCACGTGAAATATAAATGCAAATCCTTCATGTAACGTTCTAAAGAGTTTCTTTTATTGGCCCAAATGACTCATCCAAGGAAATATTTTCTTACTCACATATTCATTTCAATTTAATCTATTTGGATTATACATTTGAATTATATACAATTGGAAATAAGGTGAATGCATCCAAAATGAATTCATCATTCAATTCGATATTGGTCTGCAAATTTTTTAAGGTTTTTTTCTCAAATTTTAAATGAAAGAGCATAGAAAAAATGTGTCAACTAATCCAAATAGAAAATTGAAATTCAATTATAGTATCGTTTCATAACAGAATCAAAGGATACAATGGATTCCTTCTTTTTACCTGGTCAATTAATCAAATTGGCATTCAACTGACATTTGGGATATCTCTCGAGCCGGTGCAAACAAACAAAAATATTGTTCTCTCTATAGAGAATTGTGTCAAATGTAATTGAATTTTTTTTTTTTACTTTTAATTTCATTTTCTGTATTTAACGGGATAAGCACGGTGAATGTCTGACATTCAATATTTTTTAGATTTTTTTTAATAGAAATATAAAATCCATTTAGTTTGATTACCAATTTATAACAAATTATGGATTTAAGTGTGATTCAAATTATGAAATAGTGTAATCGAAAATCGCTAGTTATTAAATTTTTTTTTATGCAAAAAATCAATAAATCATATTTTTCTCCCCCAAAATCGATTATGGAATGAGTGACAAAATATTTTTTTGGTATTTTCTAACTGGCTTTATTTAAAGTAAATGGTAAATGTAAAAGAATTTTGATTCGATTTAAAATCATTGAAAAAAAAAAAAATCGAAAAAAACTAGTAAAAATCTCTGAACTTAACACTATTTGACAAGATAATTGAGATCAACGGATGCTGTTATCACATTACTGAATTGTGTCGTATATTGTACATCAATATCAAATTAATCGTGAACAATTACTTCATAAATGGATTCAAAAAATCCACATTACCTTGAATTAATTTGTAATTTGAAAAGAAGTCTTGAGCAAGCGTGTAAACCACCAACATGTACACCACAAGCAGTCTGTGGACGTATACAGTGTTCTGATGGCAACCAACCAACTAAATTAGAATTAGCTCCACTCGTTATCAGGTAATTGAGATAAACATCTTCATATTGCATAAAAAGGTTAATTGTGTCCTATTTACTTTTAGATTATGTCCCGTTTGTTGCCAAAGACTTGATCAAAATAAAGGCAATAGTTCACCACCATGTTCCTGTGGATCACCAGCAAATGAATTGAATGTAAGAGATCAACATTAATCGAAATATCATAAAAATGATAATTTCCGTTTTTGTAGAATGGAAATAGATTAGATTCATCACCATGTCCACAGCCTCAGCCTAGAAAAAATTGTAAATGTCCATGCTGTGTAGGTGGTGGAGCAGGTGCCGGTGGCGGCGGACCGTGTGGAGCTGGTGGCCAATTTGGTGCTAATGGATATGGTGCTGGATTTGGTGGACCAGGCGGACAATTTGGTGGTCCTGGTGGATTTGGTGGCCCAGGATTTGGCGGACCAGGTGGTCAATTTGGACCAGGTGGATTTGGTGGTCCCGGTGGACAATATGGACCTGGCGGATTCGGTGGTCCAGGTGGACAATTTGGTCCTGGTGGTGGTTATGGACCCGGTGGTCAAGGTGGCTACGGCAATGGCAATGGCAATGGAAATGGAAACGGCAATGGAAAAGGCAAAAATGGCAAAGGTAAAGGTGGCAAAGGCAAAGGTGATGGTGATGACGATGGCGCCAAAGGTAAGGGAAAGCGACGTGACAGTAAAGCAGGTAAAGATGACGGAGCCAAAGGTAAGGGAAAACGACGTGATAGTAAATCAGCTGATGATAAGAAAAAGAAAAAAGGTGACTCTGATGATGACAAGTAAGTATAATAACGACCGTTTCGTTTTTCACCTTTACAATGTTAAATTCAGTATTACACAGAGCCGAATAATATTTATAGTGATGATGGTGGTGACGGTGGTGATGATGATGGTGCTTGCTTTAAAAAAATTCTTATGAAAATATCAATTGAATGCAAAAAAGCAAAGAAGCCAGATGATCGAAAATGTCGTCCATGTGGAATGCTTTTGTAAAATAAAGTAAAAGTACACAGACAATTGAATATCAAACAAAAATTTGTTGTTGTTCTTTCATGGATCATCCCCAAACAAAAATAAAAAGTGAAAATTTCTTATAAACTCCAAATCTCTGATTACACAATTTTCTGGACAAATCTATAGAATTCAATTAACGTTATCACATTGGTTTTCAATTTCAATTATGTTGTATTGAAGTTAAAATGTTTGAAATCAGAAAAAAAAAACAAAATTTACCTCAAATACTTGTAAATATAAGTGATTTAATTATTTAAGTAAAATGCTATTCGGCTCTGTTTAATTTTTTTTTTCTTACTCTTGTAAAGAAATTCAACAATTAATCTTTTTAAACAATACACCAATTTACAGAAAGAAAAAACGAAGAAAAAGTTCAAAAGCTAGCGGTGATTGTGTTGTAAAGAAAGAAGGACCACGTTTTTCACATAGTTTTGGTGATCGACATCCATGCGGTCATGTAAATTGTGTTAACTATCTCGGCGATATACCCAGACATATGGGATGGTTATGGACAGCACCTGATGATCCCCGAATGGAAGAAAATGTAATACCAAGAAAATAAAAAACGAAAACTTTTCTAAACTAATTAGTTTCCAATTGTGTGCCATTTCTTATTTCTTTTTTAGTTGAAACATGGTTGGCGACCAGGCGCTGTAATGCTACCGGTAAAACGTATCATGAAAACACATTTAAATTTATGTAAATGCAATGAACGAGTCGCACGGATATTAAGAAATACAGAAGATAATGATTCCGGTAGCGAGAATAAAGAAAATGTACGAGCCAAAAGTGTTTCGAAAAAGAATGGTAAATCGAAAAGTAATGTAGGCGGAATGAAAATTAAATTGGATAAGAATACGGCATCTGGTGTTGAACTATCAGCTAAAATTGATTGTAAATCAGTTAAATTACCAAAATCCTGCTTCTGTCGATGTGATCGACCATTCTTTAAAGAAAGGAAATAGCCAATCGAATTTACTAACCTTCACAATATCATCCATTGCACTTGTGTATTGTCTAATTATTCATTATAAGTCCAATAGTAGTTAATACCCAGAAAATCTCTGTGAAAATATTCACCAATATTCTAAATGTTTTGTATCAATTGATACTACATAAGATAGATACATTGAATTTGTGTCTCCGAAAAAGAAACAAATTTAATTAACAAAATTGGTGGTCTTAATAAAAGAAAAGATTCCCTAATGATTTTCATATTAAAAACGAATTTCAATTCTTTTTGTTTCGATTATCAGAAGTTTCTTCTCTCTTCCACATAAATGTTGTTTCAATTTCATTGTAAGCGTATTAGAATCAAAATTTCATCACAACCCTGAGAGTTAACAAGCAATTTTCTTTACATTCAAAAGAACTATCCTCAATAAAAATTCATTTTCAACCTAAGGACAGACGATTGTAACAAAAGAAAAATTTCTCAAAAAAAAAAATTTAAAAAATGTTGCAATTGTTAAATGCAATTCACACTGGCCAAAGAAATAAAAATGTGAATTTGTTAAGACGTTGGCATTTACAATCGTTCATCGTTTTTGTAATTTTGCTATCCAACCCCATCTCTCATGTGCTAAAGCTTAAAGAAATGCCATCAAGAAAATGCAAAAGAATTAAAAGTAAAAAAAAAAAAATATGTCCAACCATCATTCCAATCTGATACTTGAAAACCACATTTACTTGTTACAAGTAAAATTCTTAATTTGCTAACCATTTAGCACAGTCTTTAACACTGTAATAAAGATTTTTCATTTTACAATGAAGACATTAACTCACAGTTCACCAGCAACACCAACACCACCACCAGAGCAACAACAAAATTTTCAATTCTTACATACAATCTACAGAGATTCTTTTCTATTTTATTTCTTTGCAATTGGTCTTCTATAACCATGAGTAGACGATATTATTCACTTCTATAACTTAGCCGGACTTGCAAAAGACATTGTTAACGATAGTAAAAATGGTATAGCAAAGCAATACCGTAACAATAAGGAATAAAATGAACGAACTTAATTTCAGGATACTAAAGACTTAACAATTTCAAACAAAAATAGAATAAGAATTGTATTTAGTCTCCTGTTAACTAATTGTTAAATAAGCTTATGGTGGGTGCAAATGAATGGGGACTATATAAGTTGATGCAAGAACCATTAACAAACGGTATTTTTTAAACATAAAACAAAACAAGAAAAAAATTTGCAGAAAGAGAAATGTACTTAGACAAATATTTTCTTTTAAACAATTTTCTAATTGAAATAATTACAAAACGAATAAAGTATCCATCCAGTGTAAAGTAAACTGTTAGTATAAACGAACAAACCATTTACAATATAGTGGACATTGTATACCTTAAAATCATATAGAGTTACATTATACGGTTGCCAAATACTTATTGAACTGATTCTTATGAGATCATTTTTAATGTTTCTTGTCATTTATTCTGTTTGATATGTTAAGACGATGCAGAACTTATACACAGTTAAAGGGATATTGAAGATGGCAAAAGAAATAAACTCAACAACGTATAAAGATGAGTAACCAAAAAAAAAAAAAGAAACACAAATTTTATATAATTGTAACTGTCGTTTGTGTCCAAGTCGATGGCTAATGATGGCTACACTTTATTACAAGTACTTCCATCATTTGGTACCAACTGTTTCTTTATTCAGTGAAAATAAAAAATTTTTGTTAAAGAGTCTCTTAATGGTTCGTTCATAAAGTTTTGTTTCATCTCGTTTTTCGCGTAACGACAATTTTCTTCCCGATTCTTTATTTTATTTTGGCAGAAAGGGGAGTAACGGAAATTGAATTTCTTTATGACTGCAAGCCATAAAGTTTCTTGATCTTTTACATGTCGCCCATTTAGTTTATTCTTTATTTTATTTTTTCGCAAGTTTCCTTCTCTAGTTTTATCTTCTGTTTGGTTTCTGGTTTTCTTATTGCCATTTCAAGTTTATGATTATGGAATACTTAAATTGTCTGAAGATTGTTTAAACATTAGAAGCTTCATATTTTATTTATGTTCAGTACATAATAATTTCTGTATTGTCGAATGGAATTAGAATATCACTTTTGATTCTTTGTAAGTAGTAAATCGATTATTCTGATTATAATAAGAATCACAATAATAATCATTCGTTGCCAAATGCACAACAAGGTAATTTTAATAACAACAAACGTGTTATGTATGCTAATTATTGATTCAAATATTTCGAATTAGTTCATAAAATTCTTCTAATTAGACATAATGGGACCATAACTACAGTCGTTTCTTAATAATTAGTGTATCTCCAGTTAGTTTGGGAGTGCTTAAAGATGCGCGAATTACTCACATCAGATTACGCCACCTGTAACAAACGCCATCCCAACATTAGAGACGCAAAAGAGAATTATGCAAATTAATGAAATGATCATAATTCTCTAGATATTGACCATTCATTGGTCTCATTTTGTTTATTGAGTGTTAAATTCGGTATTTCAGACACGTGGGAATGGATTCCAGTCATAATTAAAGTAAAATTTGATGATAATTATATTGGCCCGAGATTATTTTAAGTCAAATTTTTCATAAAAATAATAGAAATTAGGACTTACTTTCATGTTAATGATATTCTCTGGTCATCAATAATCACTTTTCACTACACTGAATTTAATTAACACTCAAAAGAAAAAAATTACATTTTAGGAAACAAGAATTAGCATGCACACTGTAAAGGAATTCAACACAAACTAAATTAATAACCACAAGCAACACACACTAGTCTACACAGACTCACTTATTCGGATGGTAGAGTGCATTTCATCCGGATATTAGTTTAATAGTTTGCAATTTTAATTGCCATGACTTGGCATTTTCTGTCAAATTGGATTTGTCTCGTCAGTGTTAGTGTGAAATAATCAAGTGCAGTGATATAAATTCTTTCTATTTTGTATCAATTATAATGCAAATTAGTTTTTGTGAATTGTTGTAATGAGTGCTTTAGTATAATTTTAGTCAAGTGATAGTATTCNTAATTGCCATGACTTGGCATTTTCTGTCAAATTGGATTTGTCTCGTCAGTGTTAGTGTGAAATAATCAAGTGCAGTGATATAAATTCTTTCTATTTTGTATCAATTATAATGCAAATTAGTTTTTGTGAATTGTTGTAATGAGTGCTTTAGTATAATTTTAGTCAAGTGATAGTATTCAATATTGATAAACCAAGAAGAAATACAATAAGGTATGTGAGATTTTTATTACAATCGAGTTGTAATAGCAAATCCTTACTTTCATTTTTACAAATTCATGTACGTTTTGGAATCGCACTAATAATAATTAGTTCAAATACATATTCTGATTAATGAATTAAAATATCAATACTCCATTTATCCAAGATATTATTGGGTCAAATGATGAATGCAAATATACAAGAATACTCTGAACAATATTAGGACTTACTTCAACTCACAAGTTGGTAAATACGTTCATTGGCAATATTCTTATCGATAATTGCTAATTCAAATATTTCAAATTCTTAAGAAATATCAAGTTACTTATAATCGAACTATTTGCAAGAAAAATTTCCAATCAATTAGCTAACAAATTCTACACAATCTGATGTTGCGCATTGCTAAGTAGAACGCGTTGACTAAATCTGTCAATTAGGATTAAAGTTAACAATTAATTTAACTTTTATCTTAAATTTCCATAAACTTATCAATTTCAAATTGTAATAGAAAACGAATATCATTACCGTGGTATATTGTATGAATTAAAATTCACGTATCAAGTAGAACGAACATGTCAGTCAGAATAATATTTCTTTTACATCAATTGATTTTATACGGTTTATTTAACGTATATGGTCTACTAATAAGTCAATATCGATGAGGTGTAAAATGAAGACATCAAATTCAATTGATAGAGTACACGAGACATTAGATTCCAACATATCACGCTTTCATAACATAATGGAAAGCATACAATTTCAATTTTTGATTCTTTTATTTATTCTCTTAATTTTAAAACATCGATAGATAGAAAAAATTCCATCAAATTATCGATTCCCGTTTGAAATGTTTTCTGTGTGTTCTGTGTGTATTCGTTCTTCAATTTGTACCATATTTCCAATTAATTCGTGAGTGGTACTCAACTAAAATGAATAAATGACTTCTTAATAAATATTACTCGTTTCATCTATTCAATATTAATTCATAGAGAGAAAAAGAACACATTTGTTTAATTGGAAAACGTAATAATTAGTATTATCGTAGATTGATGTTGGCTCTCTATAATTATTTTATAAGAATATTAATCATTTGATTTTTTATAAATCAAAAGAAAAGAAATAAACAAATTCTCTTTCTCTCACAATACATAATAATGAGAGATTATTATTTAGCACTTTGATTTATAAGCATATTACCTACTTTTAATATAATAACATTTGATATAAATATGTTTTATTATTTGATTGTTAATTATGCACGTTTCATATTAGAATTCACGGGCATTTAGTTATGCATTCTTATTGTGTGTACACGCATTAATTTTTTTTTGTTTATAACGCTTTCATTTCATTTTATTATTTTGACCACACGTCTTGGTAAGAAAAGATTCCGATTTTCATCTTTTTAAATATCCAAGAAAAACACATGATGAGTATAGAAGAAAATTTTATGTTTGAATATTATTGTTATTCAGTTCAAATGAGAGTGATCTTTTATCTAAACTGGCCACATATTGGAAACTAGTCTAATACCATTCATAACTCTTGTACAATTCAAATTAATATTTATTGGTCTCTCATGAATTAACCACGTTCAAAATAGGTAACAGCATACATAATATTTTAATACCTGTACAATATTCAATATTGGTATGTTTCATATGAAAATATAATAAAAGTGTTATGAAGATGAGAACGATTCAATTTAATCTTTATTGTACAAGATATAATTTTAAAATTCAAATGGTTTTGGATGATATGAACAATATAATCCATTTAGACAACATCACGTACGCATGGGAATTGTTTCGTATACTAAAAATTCTCTTTGAATTGTTGATCATCTTTAATTACTAAATGATTTTAATATCGGCCTTCATATTTAACTTGGATTAATAACTAAAATAGTATTGGCCAATATTAATTACGTTAATTCATTAGAATATTTTTATGTTTAATTACAATTAAAGGTATTTATCGTGATATCAAAATACATACGGTTTTAATGTAAATTAAATGCGGTTTTAGTTTAGAGGCCATCATATATGAAAGAGCCTCCAACAAATCATCAAGTTGCGGGAGGGCTTGTGTTATACAATAAAAATTATATATTAAAGATTCAAATTAGTGATGTTGGTTTGATATACACGCTATTTCATTAAATTAATTATACGAATCTCATAAATATTTTAAAACTGGTCAAATGCATATTATACACACATCATTATAATGCATCATAAATACAAAGAATGTCTGTGGTATTAAATCTGTTCAGATTCTTATCTAACATTGATATG
>JXOR01000440.1:0-29840 GCA_001014335.1 Coboldia fuscipes
CGATTTACACGGTTTTGACTTGAAAATTTCTAATTTTTGATTTATACTTTTTTCTCAGGAACGTATCTACCGTGTAAATCGGGGGATAGGTGTATTCTTCTTTCTTATGAGAAATCAGTCTATCTTATGACTATTTTAAATTGATCTCATGCAAAATAGGATCTATAATTTATTTTGGTTTTTATACAGTTTATTATTGATATAAAAATTCTTCGTATAATAATACTGTATATTATATGTTGGNAATTTTTGATTTATACTTTTTTCTCAGGAACGTATCTACCGTGTAAATCGGGGGATAGGTGTATTCTTCTTTCTTATGAGAAATCAGTCTATCTTATGACTATTTTAAATTGATCTCATGCAAAATAGGATCTATAATTTATTTTGGTTTTTATACTGTATATTATATGTTGGAACTTCATTGGTCGGAATAGTCTTCAATGAATTTAATTATTCCAGGAATGCTAGTTAATTGTAACGCGGAACTTTAGTTTCACAAATTTGGAAGTTACTATATGCCGCTTAATAATGATTATGGTCAAGACTAATTTGTCCAGCTGTGATTTAAATTTAAATTTAGTGTTAAGCAAAATGTAAATATGTCAATGTTCAAAATAAAGTTGAATCTGAATCTGAATCTTCCAGCCGCAAACCGGTTCCTCCTTATACATAATAAGAAGTTATATTCTTATTGTGGAGTATTTTAGTTAAAATCACGCACTTACGCCCTTGTAGCACAATTTCTTTTTGCTCTCACGGTCTGGAAAACGCAATTTTTGTTTTACATACTGATAAATATGATTAATATTTTTACCGTATGCATCGTATTCAATAAGGTCCGATTTGTTAGTTGCACGCTTTTGGATTATGACTGTAGTATTGGGAATTGTCATCCGAGGTAAATTCGAATTTTAAATATTGTAAACAAACCAAAGAAATCTTTGACATCGGTTGTAAATTCGTTGATCAGCTGATTTATACAAACAAAATTCATTTTGAAAATTCGTTCTTCATCTTGCTTCTTCTTCTTCTTCAAATGCATATATTCGTGAAAATTTTTTTGAATGAAATTCCTTTTTATTTTACAATTTAAACTAGACATCACATTTAGCTTATAAACGCAATAAATTACATAAAAAAATTGAGATCATTCTACATTCCATCGAGTGAAGTTCAATAGAGTTCTGATAGTGCTTATTAAAAAGATATAGAACGATTGGTGAAGAGAAAATTTTTTGTTAGACGACGATTCTATTAAAAGAAAGGAGGGTAGGTCTTGGTACTCGCCATTCATTTCATCATCCTATACGGCATATATGATTACTTACATTAATGCAGTTCCAGGAGACCAGAACCGAAAACCAAATTTTCATTTTTTTCTACGCAATTCGAATCCAAAGAAATATGAATTAAATTGATTCGCATAAACATAAAATTTTATCAGAATGTCTGGCACAGATTTACAATTGTGTGCCCTAAAATACTTGGATTCTAAATGGGCTCGTGCCGATTTAATTGGAGCCCTTCGCAATCCAAATGATCTGTCAATACTTTGGAATACTTTGATCCGTGATAGTGAATTGTTAGCAACACCCATTACTGGAGTAACCAATTCTTGTGGCAATTTATGTTATGCCAGTGCAACGGGTCAATATTATTGTGGGGTGGCGAAGCTATCATGTTCCTGTTGCCAAGGATACTGTCGTCCAGATTCAACATGCAAATGTACTAGCTGCTCTCAAGTGGAAGTACGCGAGAATACCAGCAAGAAAACAGTAAATCATTTAATTAATCAATCGATTACAACCTCTGATACAATGCTAGATGCCTGGTTGTGGAGCTCAACACCAAGTAAGTTGATTGCATGCAAAAATTATGGTAATTTTAACTGAGGCTATAAACTAATATTGTTTTAGGTGTAGATGAACAGTTGGTTTGTATTAAATCACTGTTGGTGGAACAAAGAGATCTTGCGTTGCAAGCGGCTAGTCACAATTTATCAGCAGTACACTTAAGGCAATTGCTATATGTGTATCATCGATATTTTATTGCGTTAACGCGATGGAAACCACCCAAACAAAAAAATAAAATAAATGTCGATTCAAATCGTGTTGAACTGCGAACTATCGCAACACCACAAAAGTCTGTAGATAATATGATGAGTAATACGGACCGAGCTACATATGGTTTGGCTAAGGTCGGTACAAGGGCTGCTTTGAATTTTTCGTTTGCTTTCTTACGCCGATCATGGAAATCTGGCGAAGACACCGAACTTTGCACAGAATTATTGCTTGAATCGTTAGATGCAATGCAAGATTTACCTGAAGCCACTCTGTTTGATACATCAAATATATCATCACTATGGTTGGAAGCTCTTGAACGGTCTGTTAAATTTCTCCGTCAAGTTGTATTAGGCGATGTGATGGGCGGACGTTGTCCCATACCACGGACAGATCGTCATATTGCCCTTAGTTTATTATTAGAATTGGGATCTCAAAAAGCAACATTAAGTGCTTCACTAGATGCCGTATTATTGCTTCTTACTTTATGGGAAAAAGAGAAGGAATTGGATGATAATAGAGAACCTTCACAAAACATAGAAGCTCCTGTGATAAAAATCTTGAAGCGTTATGAAAAGATTAGTAATTTTTCAACAGCGTCTATATCTGATGGAAATGGTGGCAGTCCTACTGACTCCTATTTGAGGTATTAATATATTGCATTTAATGAAATACGGATGTTATTTATTCTTTTAATCTTTACAGATTACTCACATTACCGGACCATGAGGAAACTACTTTAGATTTAAAGCAAGCAGCTGTTGTGATAGTCAGTCACTTAGATAGATTAGCTAGGCCTCATCTGCCTACTATTAATTATCTGTTGAAGGTACACATATAAATGAATTAAATGGTAATTAATAAATCTAATTTCAATTTGTAGGAGAATAGCGTAGGACAAATGTCAGAAGTGTTTTCGACCGGTCTTTTAAATTTAGCTCCAGTCTATAATGGATTTAATAGCGAATTTTCGAACCGGTCATCATTCGGTCATATTAGCAATGAATATTCAGTGTTTGTACCGAGTTTAAGTAATGGTGCTACCATCCTGCAAGTTGTTAATTCGGGTACAGCTATATTAATTCTAAGCTCTGATGGTGAGGTATTTTATATGAATTGTGATAACATTGAACCCGAGTGCACATTGATTGCCGGTATGGAGGGACAAAAAATTATTCAGATTGCTGGTCATCGTGAGGGAAAACATTTTATGGCTTTAAGTTCCGATTTTGAAGTTTATTCATGGGGTAGTGGTGAGAATGGATGTCTGGGGCATGGTGATTGCTTAAACAAAGATGCAGCTACTAAAATATCAGCTTTATATAAGAAAAATGTTATAAAAATATGTTGTGGAATATTTTATAGTGCAGCAATTACAGCGTCGGGGGAACTATATACATGGGGTTGTGGAACTTATTATGGTGCTTTAGGACATACTAAGAAAGAGGACAAATACACACCAGCTTTAGTAACGGCTCTAAAGGGACATAAAATAATTGATGCAGCTTTGGCTAAAGCTGATGAACACACTCTCTGTGTGACTAATGAGGGTCTTGTATTTGGTTTTGGTAATGGTGATTGTGGACGGTTGGGTGTAGGAGAAGAAACTGAACGATTTAATATGCGACCAATTCAAATTGAATCACTTGCTGGAATTGTAAAGGTAGCAGTTGGTAATTCATTCAGTGTTGCATTATCAAGTGACGGATCGGTATATCAATGGGGTAGAATGAATGATCCGGAAACGTTAGGACCAGTTGATTATATACCCAAAATCGTGACAGGCCTTGAAGGAAAAATAGTTATCGACATAACAACTGGTGCGGACTTTTGCTTAGTCTTAACCAGTACTGGAGAATTATATGGTTGGGGTCGCAATGATTTTCATCAAGTGTGTCCAGAATCGATCAGCCGAGAAATTATGATAACCGTTCCAATTTTGGCTACTTCACCATCTATTCGTGTCAGTGGAATGACGTGTGGTGTGGCATTTAGTATTCTTTGGTGTCATTCATCACTTCTTGGTGTTTCCACACGTATTCCATATGTAGTCGATTTAACTGAAAGTACCTTTAAAATGCTTGATCAATTATTAAGTTTAGTGTGTCCTAATCAAGGGAGTGGAGAACCACGTTTTCCCTCTAGTTCAGAATCGGAATGTATTGCAGTGGCCTGTTTAAATTTATTACGGCTACAATTACATGCAGTTTTGGTGAACAATATTCAACCGAAAGCAATTGGTATTGGTGAAGGTACAAGACTACTTAATAGTTTAAAGACAAGACTATTATCATTAGCTGGTGATGCAACGATTTTAAAATCTATCCAAGAGGCTGCACAATGGACTCTTCAGATTGGATGGAGTATTTTGTTACCTACAGCTGCAGAGAGGGCCCAAACATTAACTTCGCTTTTACCAACTGGTATTTATATAATTTAAACATTTTCATTAGTTGTGATTGTGTAATATTGAATTCAATTTTAGAACCATCAACATCTTCGTCGGGTCATCGATTTATGACTGATCTTTTGGTTGGATCATTGATGGTAGACGAAGGATTGGAAACGGCGTTGCATCAAGCCATTTATTCCGATCATGAGAATGCATCGGATGGCCATAACCTTCCATTGTTACATTTAATAAAACAATTGTTGAAAAATAATTCAACATTGACTCAAACGAGAATCTCGCAAATGATAACTGCCCCTTATTCAAAGTCTCAAGATGATTTATTTACCCCGGAACCACCATCACCAAGTTTAGATTTATTACATCGGTTTCAGAGGTATGTAGTTTAAAAATTCATTAATATTGAAACTATTAAGAGATTATGCATTTTTACATTTTAGATTACTATTAGCACATATTCATCAATCGGTAAGTGATGATGTACATGGTGCAGATGCATTGCTAATCAAATATTTGGAGAATCTGATTTCTTATTGTACAATAACTCTGACAAAAGCATATGAAGCTGTAAGCCAGGGTTACGAGATGGTTATCGAATTTTTACTTCATGATATTAGTGATACTTTGTTGAATGAGTTATTAATTGGACTCGTTGCATTACACCAGAAGCGAAAAATACCATTAATACAATTTGATTGGGTGAAACAATTTCAGCCTTTGCTGTTAATCCTGGATAAATTTAACAGACTCGTAATCGATTCAGAAATAATTGATAACGATGATATGAGTTGGCCTGGAATTATAAGTCGTTTCACTTATAAGGTAACACCGCCAGTTGAAGATTTACCAAGCTATCGACAGATTGATATTGAGAATCATAATCTCGATGGTGGCAAATGGATAGTCTATAACAGTTATGTGTGTGATATGAAAGATTATGAATGCGAAAATGTTGATATAAATGCATTAATAACAGCAAATATTGGTCTAGATCTAACATATGAACTAAAATCAATTGCATCAAGGATTATATTAGATGAAATAACAGCTTTGAAAGTTGGAAAATATTCTCCAAAAGATAGTGCTGAGAAACAAAGCATTAAACTAACAATAAGCCTGACTCATTTAAACTCAGAACGTATACTGGGATTATTACTTGGTATGCGTGCTGGCCTAATGCAGAAGGGAATCGAGTTACAACCTGCAGAATCCCAGTGTAAAATGTTATTAAAGTCGCCTATACTTGCAGGAGGATTGCAAGTATTGCAACCGAATAATCCATTTGATGAAGAAAAAGGTGAGGCTCGTAGCAGTGCTTCTACCGCTGGAAATACACCGACTGAGCCCGGAAATCAACTGCCTTTATCTGAAACAGCACAGCCTACTAAATGGCCACATATTGTTTTAGCGCAACGTGTTGAATCTCTACTCACTGGCTTAGGAGAATCTCGTTTAACTGATCCAATGGTAGCCACTTGGATAAATATTTCAGAACGCTTCTGTAAAGAAAATAATTTAATTTGGCATCAAGATTTTCCACCAGATCACTCAATTGCTGAGTTGGAGCGTCTCTTAACAGCTATATTTATACGACATCTAAATTTGGGCGTGTTAGTGCTGGCAGTAATCGATCGTGAGCTTAGTGGAATTAATGAAAAACCACCTAAACTAGTTGCTGATCTTGTTAAAACTGTCCACCAAACTAAATGGAATTTAATTAAAACTCGTCAACAGTTAAACCGCAGTTACAAGGAAGTGTGCACACCAATGTTAGATAAAAGTCGATTTTTATTATATGAAGTCAGGCAGGCTATTAGTAATGAACAAGCAGGTTTACAGAAACTTTACATTCTTCATAAACCGTCACGTTTTAAAGCACTTGTTCATCGAATTATTTGCGAAATGCGCACAATAAAAAGCCAAATGGCTTGCGCTAAACCAGAAGATATACTGAATGTGACAATTCAAAGTCAAAATACACCAAAAAACCAAACAGAATTGGTGATGAAGATCTCTAATGAAAATGTAACAACTGATTTAACTACAATAAAAGTTGAAGAAGTGACAGAAAATAATGATGCACCAATCGAAGATTCAAAAACTGTTCCGATTGAAGCATCAACTGATATTGGATCCGGTGATTGTAATTTAATAATGGACAAAAAGAATTATGATCAGATTAAACCAATAGAAAATACGTCAATGCGATGTAATAAGGAATATGATCAGTATTTTATTAATGATGTGATATCAAAATTAAGTGAAAAATGTAGTCGTGCTCAGTCTTTGAATGAAATTGGAAATGGATTAGTCAATCAAATAATAGACTTTGTAATGAAAGAGAATTGTGATGTAGAAACCTTACGGCGTGCCATGTACTGTCAGGTGCAACGTTACCAAATTCGGAAACAGGGTGTCGACATGATATCTACTTTATTTCGCCTCAGTGATTTATTAGACTCTGTACAGTATAATATTTTGTCTGGCTATTTAGGTTTGTTTGTAGAGAAAGCACACAGCCAATATTGGTGTAACATATTGGATGATCTGCAATTGATAACTGCATTCCAGAAAGTTGACTTAATTTTGGCTCATGCTAAAGTTTTGGAATGGGCTATTAAGGAATTACAAATGTTTGTTAATCAAGATCAAGTCTATGGTAGACAACGAGGACATGCAGACAAGGACAGCTCAAATATGGGAACCTATGGATTTTTGAAAAAACTTCCTAGAGCTCGATTCTTGTTAGGTGTTTTTGGTGTTCTTGCCAAAGATCTAGGAAGCAATGAATTAGGACTGGTAATAAATTCTGGCGCTTTAGGAACTATATTAGGTTTGCTTCGGCAAACTGGTGGTGACGGAATAGCAGCTAAAACGTTTAATGACTTATCATATTTGTTTGAAGATTCCGTAATTAAGGTAATTAAAATTGTTCATCACAATTTTTGGAAAAATTGGTAATAAATGTATTTTTTTAGCAACAAAAGACAAACAAATCAACTTTGTCTGGTTCTGAATTGGCTAAACTCATGAAAATTGGAACGAGGATTCAACGAGGTGCCGACTGGAAGTGGGGTGAGCAAGACGGCCCACCTCCGGGTGAGGGACGGATTATCAGTGAAGTTGGTGATGATGGGTAAGTTTATTATATAATTTGTTAATGAATACTGGTTAAATTTATTTTTATGTATATTCTAGATGGGTACGTGTCGAATGGGATACTGGAGCCACAAATTCGTATAGAATGGGAAAAGAAGGACAATATGATTTAAAATTGGCTGAGAGTGCATCCTATGCCGCTACACCCGAAACTGAAACTGATTTGAATTTATCCACAATTGAACAACCACTTGATGGAAATTCTCATCCAACAAAGCTATTAAAGAATGCTTGTTTAAAGATGCTTAAAATGTTAACTATTAGTACTGGGCGTCATGGTGATAAGTTACAAAAGAATGCAATAATGACTGTCGCATCGATGTTTCGCAGTTTTTTATCATCTAAAATGCCCTTTATCATTCTTAGTTTAGAGCATTGGACAACCTTGGGATTCTTGCGTGCTATTTCTTCATCGCAATCAGTTTCCAAAATTTTGACGACGCCGGTTTGGAATCGCTTTTTATTTGAAATGCTAAATACTCAAAACGCAAATGAATCGGATGTGTTCAAGAAGGTACAGTGTTTACGTTTATTACAAAATACTTTGGTGAATTGGACACAAGAAGAGGCTAATAGGATTACAGAAGTTGTCGATCAACTATTCGTAACCCTTGGTAAAATTTGTCTTAACTGTCCTGGTGATTTACCACTGCTTCAAAATGCTGCATTTAGCAAATCACGTGTTTTATTGAGTTCATCATATTCAGGAACAGTGGCTGAAGAAATTATTGCCTTGTTGAGAAAATTGCACACATTGTCATTGTGGAACACGATTATAAATTCTTTTATATCACAGAAATTATGTGTTGCAATTGATCTATATAATGACACTGATGTTAATTCTAAAACATCGATTGAACGATTTTATGTTGCCGGTGCCTTGTATACTATTGGCGGTTACGATAAGAGATTACGTATTGGACTGTCATTATCACATGAAGGACAGAAATGTTCCATTTCTGGATTTACGCAAAAGGGAAAAGTTGTATTAAGTACACAAAAAAGTGGAGAATTGAAAAATATTTCAACCACAATAGCGAATGAGTGTATTGAATATGGAGTATTTAGTTTATCTAAACTGCCATTGAATGAAATGTCCCTAAATTCATGGGCCGCTTTATTATATGGCCACAATGAGAAACGAAATCTGGTGACGGGAGTTATCGATGGTATCCTTTTACGATCTCAACAATTAGATTTAGCTGCTCTGAATGCAACAAGTGTTCTATTTCGTCATCAAACATCTTTGCGTAAAATTTTAAGGCAAAGAACCCCTAATTTTATTCGCTCTACTTCAGAATCGAGTCTAAGCGAAAATGAAGAAGATCCTGGAAATGAAAAACCAAATTGTAAGAACGGGATTGGAAGCGAAGAAGAAACAAAAAATGGTGAAATATTAATTCAAAGTCTCTTATCGCGTGCAACTCAACCCAATCCATTGAAAGCAGTATATGCATACTCTGAATTACAATTGGCGGCTTTGTCTGTTTCTCAAATGTTAGCTATTCAAATGGCATCTGAACAAAATGGAGTATTAAATGGACCGGTGAAATCTTTGCCGGTACCATCACAACCAACTTTAATTCATGGCGTTCCAATTTATAATGATGGAGTAGGTTTTATTAGTTATATGGTCATACTGCATTACTAATATTATTTTATCTAGGCTAGCGAAGATCCTCCGACGCCCCAATTGGATTCTGCTAGTGTAAGTGCACAAAAACCAAAATCCAAACAACATCGACCACCATGTCCTTTAGTTGCACGTATAATGGAAATAGGATTTTCACGACGTAGCATTGAACATGCAATTCGATCATTAGGTAGTAATATTATGAAAAGATGTTTACTAGAAGTATTGTATTTGGTATATTTTAGCGATGCAAACAGAAGTTCCACCAACAGCTGATCAAATTGTACAATGGATACTTGAACATCCAGATCACACAACTGATCATAGTTCAGAGCACACTTCATCCACATCGGGTATATATACTGGCACAGCAGGTGAGGATGATTCTGCATCCGACAGTGAAAGTACTGATACAGGTGAAGTTAATGGATTTTCTGATCAGCAAATAACTCCATATGCTGCTCCTAGTGATTTTAAATCAACTGATAATTATGCAATGTATGTTAGAGGTTTAGTACGCCCAGGAATGTTAGTTAGGTGTTGTAAATCATTTGAAAATATTCCGAAAGGTGATATGGGCATCGTTTTGCGAGTAGATGCAGAAGGATTACATGATTTGAATGTCCAAGTTGATTGGGAGATGTTGGGCTCGACATACTGGGTGTGTTATAAACATATTGAATTAATAGAACCACCGATTTCAGATAGTTCATTATCGCAAAAGGAATTGGATCCATCGTCTATTCATGTTGGTACGTATGTTCGTGTAAAGTCGAACTTGAACACCCCTCGATCTAGCGGTCGTAGCACTGCGAGCAGTGCAACTACAAGTTGTTCAACAACAACAATTTTAAAAGAAAGTATTGGAGTTGTGACTGCTGTTAACGGTAAAAGCATTACTGTAGATTTTCCAAATCAACAAAATTGGATTGGAAACATTTCAGATATTGAATTGGCATTTCCAATTCAAAGCCAGAGCCAAAGTCAAACATCAATGGTGACCGTGCCATCAAACACAGAATTAGTAGAATATGAAGAAGAATTGATTGATGACTGGTCTCGTTGTATTCGATCTTTAACTGTTTCTTCCAATGAGAGATATGCGAAATATTTGCTTGAAAGAAGTTTTAATTTCTGGTATTCAAATAATCATGGACACAGTAAACACTGGATTAGATTGGAAATCAATAAGAACATTTTGATACATAAACTTATATTGAATGTATCTCCGTCAGATGGTTCTTATATGCCATCACTAATCAGTATTAAAGTCGGTGATTCCATTGAAACACTGAAGGATTTTAGTTGGGTACAAGTAAAAATAAACGAATCGAATGTAACTCTATTGTCAAATATGAAACAGTATTATAAATGGATTGAAATAATAATTAAACAATGTCGCAACAATGGAATTCAGTGTAAGATTCATGGTATAAATATTGTTGGAAAGAAAATGCCAACGGATATAGATATGCTATTATCTGGAGCTTCATTTTTGGCAACGGAATTTGATGAACTTTATGAACCAGGAACTTCTGCGAATTCCAATCCACCAGAAGATGCCACGGAAATAAATGCCTGCAAAGTATTAGTTTGGGGTTTGAATGACAAGGAGCAACTGGGTGGTCTGAAAGGATCAAAAATAAAAATTCCAACGATATCGTCCATCTTAAGTCAATTACGACCTATCTATATAGCTGGCGGATCAAAATCTCTATTTATTGTTTCCCAAGATGGAAAAGTTTATGCTTGTGGTGAGGGGACAAATGGTCGGCTGGGATTAGGAAATCATTATAATGTGGCTTCACCTCGTCAGCTTCCTATTCTTAGTCAATATGTTGTAAAGAAAGTGGCTGTTCATTCTGGAGGTAAACATGCTTTAGCACTCACATTAGACGGCAAAGTGTTTTCTTGGGGCGAAGGCGAGGAAGGTAAATTAGGTCACGGAAATCGTACTAGTTTAGACAAACCAAAATTGATTGAATCTTTAAGATCGAAGCGGATTAGAGATATTGCTTGTGGTTCATCGCATAGTGCAGCCATAACAAGTGGTGGTGAACTATATACTTGGGGTATGGGTGAATATGGGCGTCTTGGACATGGTGATAACTTAAGCCAATTAAAGCCGAAAGTGGTATCTGCATTACAAGGACATCGTGTTATACAAGTAGCATGCGGAAGTCGAGATGCTCAAACATTAGCATTAACTGAAGAAGGATTAGTATTTTCTTGGGGTGATGGTGATTTCGGTAAACTAGGACGAGGTGGATCTGAAGGATGTGCAATTCCATATCAAATTGATCGTCTGAAGGATGTTGGTGTTATTCAAATTGAATGTGGTGCCCAGTTCAGTTTGGCTTTAACAAAGTCTGGTGAAGTTTGGACATGGGGTAAAGGTGATTATTACCGTTTGGGTCACGGATCGGATCAACATGTCAGAAAACCTACTCCAATTCAAGGACTGCGAGGAAAAAAAGTGATTCATGTCGCTGTTGGAGCATTACATTGTTTAGCAGTTACTGAAACGGGACAAGTTTTCGCTTGGGGTGATAATGATCATGGACAGCAGGGAACTGGCAGTACGGTTGTTAATAAGAAACCTTGTGCAGTACTTGGTTTGGAAAATGTATTTGTAAATCGAGTAGCTTGTGGTAGTTCCCATTCGATTGCCTGGAATTTACCACAAAATCCAACTGAGGAAGATAAAAAGGAACCGGTACCATTTCAAACAACAAAAGATCCATTGGGTAGCAATAGTTTAGGCATCTATGATCCAGATCAGAAAACAACTAGAACAGCAGAAGTTACGACAAAACAAACAACCCGACAATCATTAACTGAAATGATAATGGGATTGAATACAGCTGCCGCAAGACAAACAACATTAAATTATGTATTAGATGCTATGAAAATCTTACAAGCGCGACAATGTATAGTGGCTGCTTTGGCCAGTCATAGTGAAATGAATCGGCACACAAGTAGAAATTTAGAACAAAATTCATTAATTGATTTGGAACAAATTCAAAATCTACAAGTGGTTAACACACCTGCAAATACGACAGAAGTTATAGCGAATGGTGGTGGTGAAGGTCCGGCTGATGCAGAAAATTTTGATAGTAATTTAGAGGCAACACCGGATAGTGAAATGGGACCAGTTGCACCTCCAGTTGCTGGCCCAATTAGTGCTTTTCAAAGTTTAACCGGGTCAATGTCGATGTCGGCATCTTATTCTAGCTGTAATGCTACACAGAAACATTCAAAAATGTCTGCAAGTGCAATGTCTGTGATGGCAGCAACAATGACTCATCAAGAAGAAGTTGTAAATGAAGTTAATATGTCCGGATTGGATGAATTCACTTCGTTGTTGGGTGAAGGCGAAGCCAAAAGTTTAATTGAGTTATTGAAATTGAGCGTTGCTGGTCGTACTGGTCCATTAAACACAGTTCAAACGATTGCTAATACCTTAATATCATTGGGATTAAATAATCAAACGATTGGAAATATGTTATTGGAAACGTGTGTAACAGAGCTTGAGGACTTATGTACGTCACGTCATTTTGTTGGTAAGGTTCCGAAACCAGTAGTGCGAGAGACTAGCCATCCTTATGTCGATGATATTGAAATAACCGGAACAGTTAAAATTCCTGGCGCTGAAGCATTACGAATTGAATTTGATGGGCAATGTTCAACAGAGAAAAGAAATGATCCATTACTCATAATGGATGGCAATGGAACGGTAATTACAACACGTTCAGGTCGTGAATACGCTCAGTGGGTACAAGAGATACGGATACCGGGTGATGAAATGCGATATAAATTTACTAGTGACAGTTCCGTAAATGGCTGGGGTTGGAGGTTTTGGGTTCATGCCATAATGCCACAACATTTCTTACAAGAAATTGGGTGAGCAATAATTAATTTTTTAGAATGTTATTAAATCATTTATTCGATTTCTAATTTCATTTATAGTTCAGACAGAGCAATATTATCGCAACCGTCAATGGAATTAGTGATGGCATTACTTGATTCACGATTGGAACCACATTCCTCACATATTCTGATACGTTTGGCTGCCGCTTTGTCGGCATGTGCACAATTAAGTTCATTGACAACAACTCAAAGAATTTGGGCACTAAAAAAGTTGCATTTATTACCGAATTCAAAAAAGGCACCGAAACCATTAGAGTTGAATTTGACAAGTATCGTGATCCCTCTTCTACCGGGTCTATTAAAACAATATGAATACGAGGAGCCACAAGTTCGTAACGGGGTGCAATTGATGCATTCGGAATATTTTAAAACATTGGCTGCTTTAGCGTGCGATATGCAACTAGACTTTTTATTACCACCAGCTGAAATGCATAAATGGGCATGGTTCCGTCGGTATTGTGTAGCTGTACGGGTTGCTCAAAGTTTGATACATCGTTCACCGTTGCCAAAACAATTTTGCCTCGAAGTTCGGAAAAAATTACTTGAAATGATGCCAAATCAGAATACGAATGTAATGAATACTAGTCACTCAAACTCATTGACCGCTTCTGTATCAAATGCAAATGTTCAATATACCGAGTCAACCTTATCAGTATCAACAATATCTGATTCTTGTGATTCAAAAGGTTCAGAGAAATATCAGTTGCACGAAAATCATCAAACATTTAAAAATCAACATGATCGTCAATTATTACAATGGCTTAACCGACGGCCAGAAGATTGGGCTCTGTCTTGGGGTGGCGCCAGCACTATTTACGGCTGGGGTCATAATCATCGTGGTCAATTGGGGGGCCTAGAAGGTGGACGTATTAAAACACCCACTCCATGTGAGGCACTTAGTTTATTACGTCCAGTTCAACTAGCTGGCGGTGAACAGACGGTTTATGCTGTTACACCAGATGGTAAATTGTTTTCAACTGGATATGGAGCTGGCGGACGACTCGGTATCGGTGGTGTGGAATCTGTAACAACGCCAACTTTGGTTGAATCATTACAGCACGTTTTCATTAAAAAAGTAGCAGTAAATTCTGGTGGGAAACATTGTTTGGCACTTACAGCAGATGGTGAAGTGTATTCATGGGGAGAGGGCGAAGATGGTAAACTGGGACATGGCAATCGAGTAAGTTACGATCGTCCGAAATTGATCGAAGCACTGAGTGGAATTGGTGTAGTTGATATTGCTTGTGGTAGTGCACACTCAGCGTGCATTACATCAACTGGTCATGTTCTAACATGGGGTAAAGGACGGTAAAGTTTAAAAAAAAATAAATATTTTTTATACTTATTAATAATTCATTATTATTATTAATTCAGTTACGGACGTCTTGGTCATGGTGATTCGGACGACCAATTAAGACCAAAGCTTGTTGAAACGTTACTTGGCTATCGATCAATTGATATCGCCTGTGGATCTGGTGATGCTCAAACCTTATGTATTACTGATGATGACAGTGTATGGAGTTGGGGAGACGGAGATTACGGAAAACTTGGACGTGGTGGATCGGATGGATGCAAAGTTCCTATGAAAATTGAATGTTTAGCTGGACTTGGAGTTATTAAGGTAGAATGTGGGTCACAATTCTCCGTTGCATTAACTCGTTCAGGTTCAGTTTATACATGGGGCAAAGGTGATTATCATCGGTTGGGTCATGGATCAGCTGATCATGTTAGGAGACCAAAGAAAATTGCTGCACTTCAAGGAAAGAAAATTGTTTCGATTGCTACTGGTTCGTTGCATTGTGTTGCTTGCAGTGATACCGGTGAAGTTTTTACATGGGGTGATAATGATGAAGGACAATTAGGTGATGGAACTGTAAGTGCTATACAGAGACCACGCTTAGTATTGGCACTTGAAGGCAAACATATCGTTAAAGTGACTTGTGGCTCAGCACACACCTTGGCTTTGTCAACTATTCAGATGACTGAAGGTGCACGACCACCACCAAATCCACCATTAGAGTATGATTTTGTGAGAGAATTACCACCAGAGGCATTACACGCTCGTCTAGTGTTACTTCATCATTTCTCAGAATTATTATGTCCCTGTGCGCCAATGTTACCAATTATCGGCGAAATATCACTTAGCGCATTGAAAGACGTGCTCGTATATAGTATTAAAGAGGCATCTTTCCGTAAAGTAATTCAAGCTACTATGGTGAGAGATAAACAACACGGGCCAGTAATTGAATTAAATCGTATACAAGTTAAACGATCACGATCACGTTCATCGGGCGGTTTAGCTGGTGTAGATGGAATGAAAAGTGTATTTGGTCAAATGGTCCAAAAGTTACCATTACTGACGCAAGAAGTATTGTACCTGCCACATCGAGTGTGGAAAGTGAAATTTGTTGGAGAAAGTGTTGACGATTGTGGCGGTGGTTTTAGTGAATCAATTGCTGAAATGTGTGATGAATTACAAAATGGCAGTGTACCATTATTAATTCAAACACCAAATGGACGTGGCGAGGCTGGTGCTAATCGCGATTGCTTTTTATTAGATCCGACATTATCGTCTGTGTTACAAATGAATATGTTCCGTTTTCTTGGCGTACTAATGGGAATCGCTGTTCGTACAGGATCACCACTGAGTTTAAAGTAAATAACTTTATTTCAATCTTTTAGTGGATTTAGTGATAATGAATTATTCTATTTAATAGCTTAGCTGAACCTGTATGGCGCCAATTAACCGGCGAAACATTACGTCCAACTGATTTAACTGAAGTCGATAGAGATTATGTAGCTAGTTTATTATTCATACGAGACTTAGAGGATGACCCAAAAGTGTTCCAATCTCTAGAGCTTCCTTTTTCAACGCCATCAGCAAAAGGTCATGAAGTTCCTCTATCAACTCGGTATGTATTACTTTCAACTACTATGTTCATATTTTTTAAGCGGTTAATTATTTAAATTTAAATTTTATTTTTTCAGATATTCGCGTATAACAAACGAAAATAAATTTGAATATGTTAAATTGGCGTTAAACTATCGGCTCCATGAGTTTGATGAGCAGGTAAACGCTGTACGAGATGGTATGTCAAAAGTTATTCCGGTTCCACTGTTATCCTTATTTTCGGCATCCCAGTTGCAAGCAATGGTATGTGGTTCACCGGAAATACCATTAAGTCTATTAAAATCAGTGGCCACGTATAAAGGTGTAGAGCCAACAGCACCATTGGTCCAATGGTTTTGGGAAGTGATGGAAGAATTTAGTAATCAGGAACGTTCGTTATTCTTACGTTTCGTTTGGGGACGAACGCGATTACCACGTACCATTGCTGATTTTCGTGGACGCGATTTTGTATTACAAGTGTTGGACAAATATAATCCAGCAGATCATTTTCTACCGGAAAGTTATACTTGCTTCTTCCTGTTAAAAATGCCGCGATACTCATGCAAGGTAATTATTCGAGTGCTCTTGAATTTTAATATAATTTCTTTTCATCTACTCACTTGGCCACTTTTATTTGTTTTATTTCCCATACATTATTCACAGAAATTCAATTTTCTATAAATGATGCTGGTCATACTCTGTATCCTTGTAAAGTTTATTTTTTTGTCATTTAATATGCGAATGATACAGAAAAACAAACAAGTTAGAAACTCTAAAATTCTTTACAAATTCATTCTATCGTTACAGCTAGTGTTGCTAGAAAAGTTAAAATATGCAATACATTTTTGTAAAAGCATTGATACGGACGAGTATGCACGCGTTAATATGGTGGAGCCAACGGAAGCAACCGTTAGTGACAACAACAGTGATTTGGACTCGGACGTGAGTGAAGAAATGTAAATTGTTGTTTAATAATTTACATTTTTTTATGAAAAGCGATGAAGAACTTTGCCCATAGTGTTCATTTGTTAATTTTATTTTGGAAGGAGAAAGGAGAGTGTGAGATAGGAGAATCTGGCCAATTCAACGACAAAACAATGTAAAAATTTAACACGCTTGATGTGAAATTCTTTATCATATTATAATTCATTTATTCTCGTAACGTTTTTTTTTTAAATCGTAACCAATCGTCACAATGAATGTATGCGATTATGTTTCTGTTTTATCATAGAACCGAAGAGAAGTAAATTAAATTTAGTTATAAACAAAAATACCATACACTTTTTGATTAAAAGAAAACACTTTTGTATTGGTCTAGTAATTTTAATTCGTCCTGTAATTAATCAATTTGTATTTAGTAGTTAACATTTTTTGCTCTCTTTTTTCTTTGTGTCACAATTTAATAAACAATATTTGCTTTTCTTTTGTCAATTTTTGATTTCTAAATTAACTGGAACTCCAATGAAATAGAACAATACCGTTTAAATTAATTATATTGAAAATTGATTTGCTATGGCTATTAATCGAAATATAAAATTAAAATTAACTCAAATTTGAATGTAATTTTAAGCAAGAGTCGTTAAATATTACAAGAATTATGAAATCAATTGTATCGTACGTAGACTTTAGATGATTAATGCTATAATTGGTAGCTTTCATTAGTGTTATATTAGAATATTAATAGAGGGTATCATGTATCATTAGAATTAGAATTCTAATTTATTTATATTTTATCGCTTGTTTCATTATATATTTATATGTGAAAAGATGAAGTGAAATGATTGAGTGAAATATTATATACATGGGGTAAAAAGTGGAAAATAATGAAAAAGGGCGAGTTATTATGTATAAATAGATACCAAAGATCATCTTATACCAATCGACGGATTTGCGTCAAGATAAATCATTTATATTTTTATGTCTTTTTCTGTACCTTATAAATGGTTTTAATGATCCACATTACATGGATACCAATCATTGAATTTGATTTAAAATCAATTTAAATATTTCACTTGTAAATGTTCGATTTAAAATCAGTATTCTAATTAACATAAAATGCTGTATATTCGTTAATGAGATTCGCACTCTTCAGAGTCCTTTATCTGTACTTGTATTTACTACATTGTAACGCGAATTGCCACTATTTATTCGCTAATTATATTTTTGCTATTGAATTAATAATTAATGTAGCTTGTAAACTAATTTATTATTAAGGATAAAATGACGATTGAATTCATTTATAATTTATTTTAAATATGCATATTCTAATCCTCTGTCAGTTATGTATATCCTCAGCTGTATTTATTTAAATGAATGAATGAATTTACCAATTTAAATAAGAGAGTTGGATAATTATTTGTGTAAGGATTTATAAGAAAAAAAGGGAACCATTGTCTGTCTGATACATAATTTTTTTCTCGATTTAAAATGTATTTTTAATGGATTATTTGCGTGGACGGTTGAATTATAAATTTTCTTGTACAATTATAATAACAATATGCATGTGGATTGAAAATGCTATATTACCATAATACGATTATAAATAAGTGAAACTATAATCTATGGTAACAGAATAAATGAAAATCCAAATAACAATCAATATTTCGAATTATATAAATTTTATTAAAGTGTCAATGGATAACAATGTTTTCCATTTTTAGCATAGCTTAAAATGCACACGCACTTCTTTATTTATCACTGTTCAAGTTGTAATTTGTGCATTATTTGTTTGAAATATCAATTAAGTATGCTGTAAGTATCTGTATGATTGTCATAATTTTATTTTTGTTTTAATTGTCAATAACTCCCATCACTTAATTTAATTTATCATGTTGAATATTCATACTTTGAATACGATTATATTTGAAAAAGAAAATAGCATACACATAGTCATGTGAATATTTAAAATTTTAAATGCATAAAAGATGAGAAAATAAATCAAATATTAAAGAAGCATAACGATTATCTTATCTCATTTGTTCTTTAAAGCAGCAGGAGGCAACTGTCTAGAAGAAAAAAAAATAAAGAAAAGTTTATTTATTTTGTATAGCAGTTTTATTTTTTTCCCCTATTTCTTTATTTAATTGTGGCATGGTGATTGGAAGATTGAGATTAAATGGAGGATGAAAAAAAATTTGATTCGAAAGGCCACGTACTCGATGATCCGTCGCTAAGGGGATTGAAGAGATACTTTAACAATTCAACAATACGAGGCAGAGCCAATGTAAGAGACGATTGTTCATTTGATTCATCAATAATTTTATTTTGTTTGTGTGAACCTGGACACTAATGTTAACCTTTCCATTTTTATTGCAATTCAACTTAAATTTTTGGGATACTATTGACTTCTTTTGTATGCTATCTTGGATGATCCAATTATTGGAAACGATTGGCTAGTAGGTGGCTAAATTAACAATTGCTAGTTTCTTTTTATTCTATCTGTATAGACGTTATTTCAAAGATACGGTTGACAATACGTTTTGTGATATGAAACAATTTATTGCGAATCGCGAAGAATGTAAAAAATTTATGGATTCAAAACGTGAAGAAGAAGATAAAAAACATGATTGATAAATTATTCTTATTTCTAATAAATAATTTTATTTAATTATTGTCTAAGAAGTATGTTGTTTTGAAATTAAGATATTAAAATTTTGTTCACAACATATCTAATTATTAAATGAGAAGCAACACTACTTTTATGTTGTATATAATTACTTATGAGCATCCATAAACTTAATTTTATTAAATCTATCCATTGTCTGGTACGATAGAATTACGGCTAAAATGAAAGCAATTTAATTATGATTAAAGGCAGTTTCTTCAAAACTGTCATTGTACTACAATCAAAGGTGAATGCAGTCCATTGCTAGCTCGCTTTAGCTTTTTTTAACAGATATTTTGCAAGAGATATCTCCTGAGGTTTAAAACATTAGGATTTGAATCTTAATCCTTGTAAGTTGGATTTGCTCTCAGGTGGCCATTATAACAACTATTTTCTATTCTATTATCCGAATGGATTTTTTATCCATCCAGTTTTCTTAACCCACAAGCACAACAGTATAAAACAACAGTATGGAATTTTATTTATTCAATGTAAATGTTTTTTTTTTATTCTTTCAGTCACTGTAAATACTGTATCATTTATTATTTTATATACTGAAAAAGAAATCTTACGATTCACAAGAAGGGAAGAGCAATATGAAAATTTGACATCAGACCTTAAAAAATACAAGCCAATTGAGTATTAGATTATAACTTTTTCACGGTAACTCTGAGAAGGTGAATGTAATATGTATAAGAATGAAATTATATTCATTTCATCAACCAGAATAAATAAAACAGGAGTGAATAGATATGTTCGCTAGTTTACTGTACAATATATTCTAGTTAGAATATGCAATTCTCTGAGCGTTAAGAATTGGTCGATTAATCACCTTTGGGAGAATTTAAACGATGAATTCTGTCCCGGATAGTGTTAGTTTGCATAGAATACAAAATGAAGCTCATTTCATTTTTCGTCTAAACTTAATCTCATGAGATTTTGGCGGGTGGGTACTAATGAAACGGTATGAACTAACAATAACTTGTATGTATTGTACCTCGTTCAATTCTCAGTTATTTGTCAGTTGTATGCATATGCATCTCATTACATAAAATACTAATTTTTTTTACTATAAATCCTGAATGCTTCATAACAATTTTATTCTGCACTTCATTTATATTTCAATGTAAAATCAACTCATTTTGTTACAGAGTTTTGAATTTATGATTCCTCTCGTTCATCTAAATTTGCAGTATAACATAACACATCATGATGAGAATGATGACCGCAAGTGAACAAAACCAAAATGTGAATATTATGAGATTGTTTCTCACGATTTCCATTGAATCAATATGTTTGTGGATTTCGTAAACCATATTCATTCATAGTTCACTATACCGCATATAATCGGAAATTTGTGTCTCTCAACAGCACATACACTTGAAAATGCCGACCGTTAAATGACTATTGACTCCGCAATACGGTCATCAACAGAATGAATATGAAAATTTTTTCCGTAGACCATATCAATTGAATTCTTTTTATTACCATTTTTGAGGATTCCGATAGAAAAACGAATTTGGATGCGCATTGAATGAGATAAAATGCAATACAACATAATATAAAGCTCGGTATTATTTTAAAAAGCTCTCGTTTTGTTTAAGTATTGTGTATGTACGTGATGGAGAAATTTTATTGAATCAGTTGATTTCATATGCAAAATGATTATAATTTGTGTCACATGAAATAACTATATAAAATCGTTTTATAGTATAAGAATATGAACTTAATATTCATTCTTATATCTTGTGGATGAATAAATGGCATAATGATCATTTCGTATTTTCATTGATGAACTCTGGATAATGAAACTTTCCCCTGCGACCCATATGATTTTCTAACAGATTTTTCTCAAAAGTTTCAACGGAATATATTTGTGGATGCGATTGCTATTGACCTAACTGAAAGCGTGTATAATACGAACAGAAACGTACGCTTTTAACATCGATCAAGTTACCGATTTTCAACAGTTGTAGTTTATCCGTCAAATAAGACGGGTGTTTTAGGTGTTAGTCAGCTACACCCTCAGAAAATTTTTGACAAGGATAAAAGCAAAGATAACGCTGTACAAAGAAATACATTTCGTATTTATTTGATTACATATAATCTGGTGAAATAATTTATAGTTTATTTTGTTACTGTTTAAAAGGTTTTTTTTTTCCAAAAGTAAAATTGTGAACAAAATGTATAAAACTAATGTGGTAAATTTCTCTAGTTTTCGGCAATATTATTTATCAGTTAACTAGTCACATGGATTCAACGTAACTACATATAATGAATCTAGCAAAAAGTTGTATCCACTAATAATTACAAGATTTTAATGAGAATATTAGCCAATCTAGTGTATACCATAGATGCCATTCAAATTTTAATAAAATTCACTTTTTACTGATTCAAACCGTTATTGTGCCATACAATGTAGATAAGTTTATAACACCCAAATTATATAAACTTTGAATGGTAATGAAAATCAGTTTAGTAAAATGGTGTTGTTATAAAAAATTCAATGTTGCACAAATGTATGCATAAAAAGTAGTAAAATGTGAAGAAATGGTCAGGGTAAGGTGTGTGCGATAACAAAGTTTACTCCTAGTCTGTGAATATCTCTGTTGTGAATTTGATGTATCCAACTTTCGGGTCATAAGATTTTATATCACTTATTATTGTTTACAATTTTTCCGCGTGTCTCTGGTTTTTTATAAGTGTTTAACATACAATAATATCACCAAGGTATTATGATAAAATGAAACAGTATCAGTATACTGTTTAACACATAACTATACATAGTTAAATAACAAGTTACACAAGCAAACAACAGGACAACCAGAAAAAGTGGCAAAAAAAAAATATTTGTATATAACTAAGGATAAAAGAAGAGCTAAATAAATCTATTCATTAAATAACTGTGTACGTGTTACCCCGGTGAATTAAAATAAAACCATCATCGACTTTCGAATTCTTCTTTTTCATATTCTAACAATGTACAGTTCATACCATTGAAAGGCAACCATCGGAAAAATTGTATTTTCGTTTTTATATTCATGAATGAAAGTTTAAGTGTTTTGATATTCTAATATTGGTGGGCTAATATATAAAATGCCTCTTTTGCGTCTGATGGTACATTAATTTCGGGGTGGCAAGAAATCAGTGCCCGTTTCTAGTGAATGGCTTGGAACTTGAGCCATATATACATGTGTATGTGCGTGTGTATATCTGTATAGAATGATTTTAATATTGAGTGCTTTTTAAGTGAAAATGGAAATTGTTAGATTGCAATCAAGTGTACAGATTTAAATTGAGGTCTCATTTGATGAGTCCCTAAATATCCAAAGTGAAACAAATGAAAACAAAAGCATAGAGGAAACACGCGTAATTATTTGTATCATTTTTGATGTGATGGTGGCATTAAACAATCAAATAGTAATCTTTTTCATCTGATATTTTCAGTGTTTTTATATTTGTATCAAATAACCATATATTTGACTAGTGGTAAAACGAAAAAAACCATTTAATTTAGAATCTTTTATCGGATACTGCTGACGGGTGATGGCAGTAAATGATCCACATTTCATATAATATGGCAGGGGTTTTACATTTAACATGATATGCGTGAAATAACGAAACGCATGGATATCATCTGATAAAAACACGACAAAAAACAGAAAATATGGTATTAAACATATAATTTTAATGTTGAATTAAATATTTTAATATCCACTTAAGGAAACTACAACATATGAGTGTTACAGATTTTTATCATAAAAAACGGTTTAACAGAGATTCTTTTGCGGGTGAGACATCCACTTTTGTCCAATGGCCCCATAAATATAATTTTTATGTATTTTAATGATATACTGAGGGTATTCTTTTTGCTGTTTTCTTCTGTAGTCGTAAGGGAATTTTATAAGACGAATTGAATACCCGGCACTTTGTTATTTTTTCATTATTGGTAAAAACGAATTGGTTTTTAATGTAATGGAATTCTACCCATTTGGCCGAGCGCCCACAAAAAAAATTACGATAAATGTAATTTATGAAAGGAAAGCACAAAAAAAAAACTGTCTCTCACACTTAGTTGGTTAGTATCTACATTTAAGAAATTCGTAATGTAATGGTGGTATGTACAATGATAAAAATCATAAACATATTAACAGTGTCATAATACGCGAACGGGTCGTTTAAACATTCCAATACAAGACAATGTTGATATAAGAATTCAAAAAAAAATTCATTTGTTTTCTTTATGTGCTTGAACCCAACAAAAAAAAAGGTAAAGAAAATCTTTAGCATTTTGTGTGGAAACGGAAGGAACAACTCTGCAATGAAAAGAAATAATCATTTTGTCGACGGAGCTTTTTTTTATGATACACCATTGGTTCTTAAGAAGGCGTAAAAAAATTTGTTGGCGCCTTATACATCAAAATCTGTGGTAACTCATTTCCCACCCAACCCCACAAAACACATAGAATTTTTTTTACCCATCCGTTTGTACTTTTTTTTGTAAAAACAGAATCAAACAACAAAAAATATGAAATGAAGAACAGTTAAGACGAATAATCATACAAAATAAAAACTGATAGATATCTAATAGGTATTTGTAATTGACTGCATCTTGTTAAATGCGTGACTGAAGGGTGGAATAAAAACAGTGGATGAGACATTTTGTGTTAGAAAACAGATAGATAAAATGATGGGTGCTATTTCTCACAATTATTATGGTATTTGAAAAGAATATTTATAAACGACGGTGTCTGGTGCCATTCGATACACTGTATTGCGTATTAATTTCTCGTTGGGTCTCATCAGTTCATTGTTAGGCTTAACGTTAACAGGAGTGATATAACTGAATTAGGAAACGTGAAAATTAGAGACTAAAATAAGATTCAGGTGTTTGTGTAGTGTGATTTTATACGCAGTCAATTGTATGTGATACATAGTAACTTAGTCGCCTCAAGATTTGTAAATTGAAGTTTGGCTTTAGTGGTGTCGACCACCTCTTTACCACCACCATTAGTTGCATGAAATAAAATATTTAATGGTATGGTATAAGTAATACAAGTAATGTATTCATATGCTTATGGCATCTACCATCACTGTAGTACATAGATATATGTATATTCAGCTGTGAAACGGGAATTGGCCAAAAGTCAAGGAAGTACAACCGCCAATAGAGATAATACAAAAATATTAATAAGCTGCTATGTAAGTAAGGTGAATGAGATTTTTGTGTTATTATCCATAAATATGGTTACCGAGCACGGAGAAAAACATGAACCAAAAAGAAAATGGAACTTGCAAGTAATAAACGTGTATATTTCTTTATCTGTTATATTCAGTGTGGTGGTGTACATTATGAGTATTTTAGCCTTTTAAAACAGTAAATTGGATAAACACATAGAAAGGAAAAAAATTCAGCTGTTATTACGATGACACAACACCGTCACTAACACACAAAACTAAAAGAATTGAAAACTCCCTGACACAATCATATTTTTTTTTAGCATTCAACATAGTAAAATAACACTTTATGAGTCTCGGATTAGAAACGAAAAGCGAATTTTTTTAGTATTCCACAAGCATAGTAGACTTTTTTGACATTTGATGATATAAGGAGTTAGCAAAGTAGGTATCTTGAAAAAAAGGAATCTGCAAAATAGACATGTTGGATTCGATCATTCTCTAACCATTTGTGAAAATAGTTAGCACTTCACTTTTTAGTCTCGCCTTCGCCTCATCCTGCAAACATCGCTCTCATCTAAAAAGTAAAGCTTTGCTAACCTTGGTACTTAAACTATCAATCTAAAGCGTTCACGTAAAATTTTCAATAAGCGCGAATGGAAAATTAGACTGCAAACATATATAGTTTGATACTGAATTTATTCCATTAAAAAGACATAGTGAATATAATACAAGTTTGGCTCTTAGATATTGGCAAAAACTATAAGGAAATCTTGAGTCTAATTTAATAGAAGTCTATAGTCCGTTGTGAATTGTAAACTAGAAGAACTAATAGTTGATAGGGGCGGGATATGGTTAACAACTATGGGAAATAAACAGGGGAAATTAATAAGACTCCCTTTGTGTGTGTTTGCTTTACTGTCTCACAATAACACGAAAAACTCTATTATCTATAACAATTTTTACCAATGAAATACTGCGAAGTGTATTTTGGTTATCTATTCTCTTGTGTTTTAAAGCGGTTGTTTTTAACTCGGTGTGGCTAACAATATATCAATTGTTTCAATAGCACTTCATAGCTGAAATGAAAATTGTTTTAAATCAACCGCAAAAACGTGGAACAAAGTGGAAAAACTTAGAGAATGGAAATGACTTTCATTTCTAAGGAATTTTATCACTAGATTCTTATTAACACTGGCAAATTAGATTAATATAGATTCTTTTGATGCTAATTAAAACATATAATAATTTAAGAAATGTTTTAATATGAATAGATTGAATAGGAAACATTGATGATATTTCATATTCTTTTATCGTTTATTTAGTTTAACTATTGGTACATGAAAATGTTTATAAGACTAGAATATAGACAGACAACTTTAGATGGTATGTAGTTCAACTTTAGCATAAAGAAAATGCTCAACAAAAAAAGGAAAATCATAAATATGCTTAGCCATAGCTTGTTATGTGAATGGAATAACAAATTCCAATTTAATTTTTCTTCTTTCTTTGTTCACTTCCTCTTATGATTTCAATGTAATTTCAAGAATCTTCAATTCATTCGTTATTATAGTATCCTCTTCATTTCTACAGTTTATTATTTTGGTACGGCACCAAAATAGCGAATAATATTCATACCATGTCATACCTTCATTGAGATTACACTTCAGGTTGAGAATGTGGTGTACCAGGTTCATAATGTTGTAAAATTGTTCATTATGATTTAAGGTTTTGGGTGTGATGTACCGATATACAGAAATTACATGCGGTAGAAGCTTATAAACAAGATACGATTTTCTCGTTCATACCATTTGGTAACAATTTATATAGAGATACTTGATACTTGGTGCTATTCAATAAAATTAGACTCCATGGAATCGGAGAGCTGTTTTATAGTATCTCGGCCAATCCGAATACATTTTGTGTAATGGACGATTCGGGTAGTGTCACTTATTCGCTATCCTGGGTATGAGAAATCAAAATACCAATAGAATGGTTTATATATTCATATGACACCACTAAATTGACAAAATCATTGGGAAAATATATGGAAACTTGCCATGGGTTTCGTAAATTTCAAATAAATATGTTCACGCGATAGACAATCTAGATATACTCAATTCATGTTCATCGTTTAGAGTTTCTCATAATATTGATATATTTATTGGAGTAAACTATTCATACGGTGTTAGTGTGAATCGATGGTATCACGCCAATGAGTTACAAACTTGAAAACTCAATAAAGTTTTTAGATAAAATCATTTTAGATTCAAGATTAATGAATGCTCGACTAATAGAAATTTCTAAGAAAGTTCAATGAACATAAACTGCCTCCGCAATGGAATAGCTTTGACGGACTTAATATTAAAATAAAAAATTGAATAGAGACGATTCATTTAATACGATTCATTAAGAGAATGTACAGATTCTGACTGAAAAGTATAGAACTACCCAGTTAATTTTAATTGTGACCGGAAAACCATGAAAACTTCTAAGCTTATCTTTATTTTATCTAACTCGTCATTGTTCAATGTTCTTAAGCAATTTCTAAAACTCTTTTAAATAATTTTATCGGAATGATGATAAGGTCGATATGGAAAGGAATAACATCTAAAAATTGGAAAATGGATTGCTAGTCGCCTTACGCTTATCAGACACTTTATTTCAGTAGAGTTTAGGGAGTCAAGTACATTATATGTTGTTCCCAAATAGAGACATCAAGATGCGAATGACGGCACATAACCCAATTTTAATTAAAGCATCTGATTCTGTTTCTTTTTCCTAGAAATTTTATATTCTATTTTGTTGAATTATTTTTAACTCTATTTTTTATTCGCCGTTAGACAAAAAACGAAATGGAATTTACTTTGTATCTGTTGAAATGTTTTCGATTGTATAATAGAATTATCTTATATTTTGTGTGTCCGCATTACAAATTTTGAACTTTTTTTTATCAAGTGCATACATAGTATTATTTTTGTTGTCATTAGATACATCCTAGCGAGAATAGATTCAGTTGTAGATAAATGTTGAAAAACAATGTTGAAATCACTAAACATCACTAATTTACCAAAAATGTAAGAAGAATGTCCAATTGTGTATGAAAGCTGCATACATTCTATTTCATGGTCGTTCCGACTCGATGAATCCTCTATATAGACTGTATGTCCATGTCGATGACTACAAATTGTTAATTGTATAAATTTTCCATTCTGTGCCAGAAGCACGTAATCCAATATAAAAATTACAATAGCATCAATTTGCAGATAATGATCATCCTTATTCAATCAACCATAAATGATTTTTCACATCGTTTCCACTATCCATCAAGTAAAAAGAATGGTAGTGTTCTTTCTCTACGTCGTTCACAGTACAGAAATAAAAGCCAAACATGAGATTCATTTCACCTAACTAAAGTGAGCGATTCGTTTATTTTTTTTTATTTTTGTCCGTTGACTAAAACAAAAATTCCTTTTTGTATTTCAAACCTTTGGAGATATGTAAAGTTTAGTTAAAGAATATGGGGTATCAATTGTATATGTAAAAAACATGAATAACAAACAGATTTAAATTCGAAACATCCTTCTCGGAAAATAATAATTTAATCTTTTTTGCATTGCCAATTTTTATTCCGGTCAACTTTTTCTTCATTTATTGTACACCCACTGGATAAAACACATTCATTATAATTTACCATTCTCATGATTTATTCGGCTTGTTGGTGTGAGTAAGAAGACACCGGGATAAAACAATATTAATTTAACATAAAAAATTATGAAAATTTCACCGCGCAATGAGACCTGGTTATGCTAAATAAAATAATTTAGTTTGTTTTTTGTTCATATCATTTCATTTAAAATAAAAGAGTGCAACAGAATAGTATCCACAACGTACATCACGCCGTATTATTGTAAAATGTTTGCAAATACTAGAAAATTCTGCAAAATCATTTCAAATTTTAAAAGCTTCCAGTATATCAGACCAAACCAAATTTTAATAGGTGGTAAAGAAGAGTTAAATAAACAACATATTAAAATTTAAAAAAAATTATAGGCCCCTTTCGAAAATAAATTTTCAACTCTTCTAGACCCACCCTTAATTTTTGTTCGAGGGTAACCAAGCCTAAGGAGTATATTCTACTCCAGATGAATTATCATCTAACCAAATTTGGTTGCATTTGGATTACTGGTGTCCTCAATATATGGTGAAATACCAGCGGACACCGGACACGGGACAAAAGCGCCCTTTTTCCTTAAAGTGCGTTTTCTATCCGTTTCAAGACATATACAATCCGAAAATCATATTCCCACAAAATCGATTTTTGGGGAGATTATAATATACATCCTTTGTAGAGTGATGTACAAAAAATTATACATATCGTTTTGTTGTCATTCCTATTGGCGGTTGGTATCCGTTTTGTTCCACGATATTGACGTGTTGAAAAGCAAATGATAATCCGATTATGTTACCCGGCCACACATATACTTTCTTCATAGTCGATGATCCAAAATATTTGGCTGGGACACATACTTTTGTTTTNTTATACATATCGTTTTGTTGTCATTCCTATTGGCGGTTGGTATCCGTTTTGTTCCACGATATTGACGTGTTGAAAAGCAAATGATAATCCGATTATGTTACCCGGCCACACATATACTTTCTTCATAGTCGATGATCCAAAATATTTGGCTGGGACACATACTTTTGTTTTGAAACAAATTCTTCTCATTTACTCTGGATAAATGTATGTATGTGCGAAGTTTATGTGACAGAATTTAATGTTTTTCCTAAGAGCATTTTATATGCGTAACCATTTCGTGAAAAAGATACGGATTAGTTATTCGCAACATATATTTTTCATGCTATTCGGGTACAACATCAAATCACAACCAATTGAAGTGAGTGGAAAAGTAAAACTCATAGGAAAACGTAAACAATGCGTATGTAAACGGATCTTAAAAATGCCGATTACA